>SCDT01002388.1:6570-23057 GCA_004143765.1 Drosophila melanica | reverse complement strand
AATTTTTTTGCCAAAAATCATGCCAAAATTGAGAAAAATTTTGACAAGTAAAGCTCTCGAACCCATAGGACTCGTAT
Organism: Drosophila melanica; assembly: GCA_004143765.1. NCBI lineage: Eukaryota > Metazoa > Arthropoda > Insecta > Diptera > Drosophilidae > Drosophila > Drosophila melanica. Next base: position 22,980 of record SCDT01002388.1, on the reverse strand, counting down.
TTCAAACACCCGTAAATTTATCAAAACTGAACCGATTTTCATGTTTGATGGCATTTTGGTAATGATTATTCATTAAGATCGATTCTACATTTAAAATCGATGCATTTCTGAAATAAATTTGTTTTCTGATATTATTGGCAGTTTATTTTCAAACACTTTTTTAAAAATTTTAAAAATTTCCGCCTACGCTATCTCCGTTTCCGCATATCGTAACAATCATCTCTCGAATTTCCCAAATTACAAATTATCGCAAATTTTAAAACAACAATAATTATTAGGAACGCATTTGGTAACGCCCGACTGCAGAGTTTTTAGTTGTTTGTTGTCTCTATCTACAAGAAAATTTGTATTAGCACAGAAATAAATAATCGACTTGTATTAGAGCTGTGCACAGTTCAACTTTAAGTTAATCTCATTTGCTATTGTTGGATGGGGGAATATTTGTTGAATCCTTTGTATTGTTTGTAGCTTTTGCTGTTTGCAAAACTCTTTTGTCGAGAAGTTTGTTTTTTCATGCTATTGGAAGCTTGTTTTTCCAGTTGCTGAACTCTTTGTTACAATTATTTCAGAGCTGGAAAGTTGTAGCGTTAATTAATAAAGTTATAATAAACTAATAAATTATTGGAATTGTTGTCAAACCTCTAATTAATCCCACTGATTGGCTGCAAAAGTTTTGCGCTGCAATGGGAATTGTTAGTGAGTGCGAATCGTGAAGTGCTGCTAGATACCCTGGATTTTAAAGTGTGGTTAATTAAGTATTGCATCGAGATTATATACCCTTTATTGATTATCGCTGGCATGCTTAACGTTGTTTTGCAGAACAACTCATTGAAAAACAGTCCGCATAAATTTGCTCAATAAACTGCAATTGAGAGCTCAGTCAACGGCCGTAAATAAATCCGGAATGGATTACAAAAGACACGTTTCTGCTGGTTATCAGGCTGTTAACTGCGTATTGACCAAACAGTGGCTGCCAGCAGACAATGCATCCATTGAAACCACAAGTTGAAAGGATTACATTTTAAAGGCAACCTTAAAGTACAGTGAAACAGTGAAGCAGACCCAAGTAATTATTACGAGATGCTGTGGCTTCAAATATAACATAGAAAAAAGAAAAGAAAAATCATAAAGAGACATCAAGTTGACTGGGGTTTGATGGGCAGTGGGCGGTGCGGGGTGCGGGGTGCGGGCGGCTGTAGTTCATGGGTCCTTGGTCAAGGCTAAGAGTCTTTATTGTACGGCTGCAATTGTACCAGCCATTCGAGCTATTTTTGGCCCTACACTTGTGTGTGCCAAGCTGCAGCTAATCTTTAGCTGTCTGCTTTGCGATTTCGCCCTTTTGTTTTGCCCTCTTCTGTTGCCACTTCGTCTCCGGCTTCTTATTTGAAGCAGCGAGTTCGAGAGCACATGGAGGCCATAAAACAAACACTTTCAGTTTGTTGAACTGTGACCGGGGGCTGCGTTTAATTTGTTGTCAAAAATTGCGGGGCAAATTTGATGCGGCTGCCAGCTGCCAACTTGCCACAGCAAGTGTCACAGTTAGGTTTTGCCCAAATGACGATTCTTGTTTAAATTCACATTTTTATCTTTCGCTTTAAAACTGTCAATTGTGGATCAGCGCTAAACAAAACTAATTTCAATTGCGCACTTGATGTTACCAATAAAATATTTCATTGCTCTGCACTCAGCGGATTAATAAAGAATAAATGGAAAACTAAAATGCACTCAGCTGGACACAGTTCGATTGCGATTTGTTTTTAATTAAAATTTTGCAGATGCGCAGCAAACTGTGCAAATTGTTGTTGCCAAGCATTTTGATGCCAAGACCCGCAAAACTAACTGGTAAATCTAAATTGACGCTCAGCTTAAGTATTTTGTACTTAAACTAGGGAGAAGCGTTGTCAGAATCCGGTCATGGTAAACCTTTTATTTATTTTTTGTATTTTATTTCTCATGTCGAAAACTTCTTTTTTTTTTATAACCACAACATTTTTGAAATATATGGAAGACTGAGAAATATTTTATAAAGTTTATAAACGGAAAGTTTATAATATTTTTAAAATTGCCCAATAAATCTCAAAAAGAGGAGCGCACGCAAAATATAAGTATTTCGAGGCATTGTCAAAGCAGGCAGTTGACCTCGAGTCGATGACAATAGAATAAATTGGGTTCATCGAAACTATCTGCCAGCTAGCGTAGATAAAAAGTTAACCAATAAATATCCAAATATACACAAATACGATTGTGTATTTATTTATATAATATATTTGTTATACATGGCTGCATATATACACATTTTTAGCAAGATTTTTGGCAGCAGCACACACACACAAGCCCACACAAAAACCACTTGTGAGCCCCACAAATTAAGTGCTGTGTAAATTTTTAATTGCCCAGCCATTTGAAGTACTTTCACAATTCTAAATTTGTTAGTTCGGCACTTTAATGTGGCGCTCAGAGAATGAAGAGCACATTTTTGAAAATTTCAAAGCCTTTCCTGTGGTCACCGCTCGCTCGTTAAGTACAGACAAACGCCACAAAAAAAAAGAAGTAAAAAACAGCTGACAGGATGTGGGTTTTAAATCTGGACTTGAGCATGTCAGCTTATGAGATACAAAACTCTCATAATTTTCTACTTGTGCATGCGTGTGCCAGACGACAATGGAGAACAAAGTGAAGGCCATTTTTTTTTTGTTTTTCATTCATATTAGTTTACTGTATGACAATATGTATAATAAACCGTAACCACCAGACCACACAAATCTACTCCGCAAAGGGATTCAGCTGGCTGCTATGGAAACTTATGACTACCGTGCATGTTGATTGATCAGCTTCGGTCCTGACGCTCATTTGCACTCAGACACACAAATACGTTCGTTCGAGCGCTGACTGTGACAAACGAGTACCCGGAAAAGCTATTTCGGGTGCAGAAGGCTCCACCATATGTCTGATAGTCAACTCCAGGTCAAAGCGCTTGCATGTGAACTGACTGTCAAAAGTTAACCGCCAGTTTAATGGAGAAATCATGTTTAGAGTGATTATGAACCTTAAAATAATTTATGTTGTAAGCTTAATCAAGCGTTAAATGGAGTTTTTGTTTGGGCCCTTATTCAGTTTAAATATATTTTTCCTTTAGCCAGCTATATGCTATATGAATTATGCTCATATTTTACGTCAACTTTAGATTTTATCTTTGATTAAGATGTTTATTGACGGTGAGCTTTTTATTTCTAGTTTCGAATAATCGTTAAATCAAAATATATAAATTTAAANCTTTAGATTTTATCTTTGATTAAGATGTTTATTGACGGTGAGCTTTTTATTTCTAGTTTCGAATAATCGTTAAATCAAAATATATAAATTTAAAATAAATATATTATAATGTTTATACTTACCTAATACGAAACGTTAACTTGGCCAGCTGCCATGTGAAAAGGCTGTTGCAAATCCCATCGAAAAGGAAGACAAAGTGAACTTCGCAAAGAGCAGTTGACAAAAAATGGTTGCCAAATGCGCAAAAAACGGAAGCTATATTGAAATCGCAGCTGCTGAAAAGAAATGGGAAATTTTCGCTTTCTATCGTCTTATATGCAGGATAGGTGAGTTGTTGCTGGCAGTGAATTAAAGAAGAAGAAAGAAAAGTCCTTTCAGTTTATTTTTCTTTGGGTACATGTAGCAACTTTATTTGTTTTATTTACTTATTGCCCCGTTAACAGTTAATTTACGTACAGCTTTTAAGCCGTACTGTCCCTGTGACGCAGGCAGTTCGTCACTTGCAGCCGACATTAGATTTGCTTTATGCCAGGCATAAATCGTCTGGGCCAACTAATACACTTGCTGTCATTTTTATGGCCATAAATTTCCATGCATATCGCATGGGCTACAAGTTTGCCTGACCATTGTCCGAAGGGTTTTCTATAGATACGTAAATACTCAGAAGTAAGTCAACTTTTGTGCAGTTGGAGAAAAGTTTGTGAAATTTGCTAACTACAACAAACAGCGATAAAACACGAGAGTGATAAAAAACGGTTTGTGTACACTCAGAGCAAATACCGTTGTTCATTTAATGTCAAAGTTAATTGTAATTAAATGAAAATTATGAAATTATGCACTTGCTAAGTTCAGAAATATTAAATTGATATAGTTATGATTTATTATTAAACTAAAGAGTATTAAAAAACAAAAAAGAAAATAATGGAAAGTATGCAATGTTAATTTGCTTTATACTGTGCTTTAACGTTTTTCTCTGAGTGTACGTAACCAGCTAACTAGTTGTTAACATTTACTCGCTATATATCGTATATATGTATATAAATAAATCGAACTATATGTATGCAACTATTTGCTATCGGTAATTGCCTAACTGCACTTGCAGAACTAGCGCATCCATTTATCACAGCGACTTGGGCGTGGCATACCCATTTCTGCCCGGGCATTTTTCATTGTTGTTGGGCACGTTCGGTTTCTGGCGCTTCTGGCGCTTCTTGCGCCACGGAAACTTGCGCACCTCGCCGCCCGTTGGGTCCGTCGTGCTGGGGCCGGTGTCCTGGTCGGTTAGGCTGCTGCTGCCGCTGTAAGCGGCCGTCTCGTCGCGTCGGCTTATCACCCGCGTTAGCTTCAAGCGCGTCGTGCTGGGCTGCGGCTCCTCTGGTTGCGAGTTTGTGGCCGTCGGCAGCAGAAGGGCTCCGTTGTTGGTGGCCAGCAGTGTGCGCTTGGCGCGTGCAGCCACACAATGACGCCCCGCCTCAACCACTTGAGCTTCGAGCAGGGCATGGGGGTTGCCATCGCTCAGCGAGGGCAAACGGGAGACCTGCGATTGCAGCAGGCGCTGGGGCACTGCGCTGCCCGGCGCTGTTGCATACAGATCCTGTTTGCGTAGCCGCCTGCCGCAGGCACCACCAACAGCCGTAGCACCACCAGCGCCAGCACCACCCAGGCTGGTGCTGTTTATGGTGGTGGTTGTGGTGTTCGTTCGTATGCTATCCTGCAGCGACAGCTGATGGCTGGCGTCGCGGCATCGGAACTGCACCACCCGATAGGAGCCGTAAGGCTCCGGCGCATTATTGTTGTTGCTGCAGCTAACCGGCTGCAGCCGCATGGAGCCCGGGAGCCGCATCAGTGCACTGTAGTTGTGCTGATGGCTCTGCTGCTGATTCCGGGCCAATCCAAACTGACGCGTCAGCGTTATCTGCAAAGCAAACAACTGTTCAGCCGAAAATCCTTCGCGACTAGCAGCGCACGTACCTTGAAGGCCTCGCGGAACTTGTGGCTCATGATGTTGTAGAGCAGCGGATTGATGCAGGTGGACAGGAAATACAGTACCCCGGATGTGTAATCAAGTATGTGAAAGTAATCGTTAAAGGCGTCCCGACAGCGACAGGCATTAATCAGCGATACGCCGTAGACGGCCATCAGGCGCTGGGCGTGAAAGGGGGCCCAGCAGAGGAAGAAGGCAACGGCTACAGCTACTGCAAAGAGTGGGTTGCAAATGCTTGGAATTAGCTATTGGCAAAGAGACTTTTGCTTTTCTCTGTTAAGGCCCTGACTAAAAGACGGGTGCAAAGACAGTGTGTTGTGCGTGTGTGTGTATGTGCGTGTTGACAGTAATTTCAAATTGAACGCTTCTTTCGCAAAGTTTGACAGCGTTTGATTTTAATCAATCAAGCCGCCAACTTAACTCACCTACCCAACATTCTGATGACGCGACTCTGCGCGTTTAGGCCACGATTCGCATCGTAGGCGCGTCGCGGCAGCGACTGCAGCAGCCGGCTTCGCTTCAGCTTCATTCCAATCAGCACGTAGAGCACACAGATCGCCGTCATGGGTCCGCAGAAGAATATAAAGCCCGAGACGGCAAACACATGCGCATAAAAGTTATTCTCCATCTAACAACGAATTACAAGACTTTTGCTTTTAGCCGGTTTTATGGACAACATCAATGGCAGCACCTACCGTACAGGAGTAGCCATTATCCTGGTTAACCACCGAGAACTGCATGGCCTGCGGCAGCGCCAGCAGAAACGCCGCCAGCCAAATGGCAAAGATGAATTTGATGGCGCGCGATAACTTGGACATCGTGTGTTGCCTGTAAATGTTGTCGAAAGTGGTAAATGGATTGCCCATCAAACGTGGCCATCACCAGATGCCTATGTGTGTGTGTGTGTGTAATATAAAATGTGAAAGAGGAAGCACAGCTGTACACAGCGGTTGCATTACGTCGAATTACTATTGCAGCTATGCTCTATAGTTATTATGAACAAGCATGTTGGTGTATTATTCCCAGATAATTTTATTTTTTATTTCTAAATAAATACAAAATTTAGTTGGAATATTCTGAATACTATTGCAGCTATGCTCTATAGTTATTATGAACAAGCACGTTGTTGTATTATTCCTAGATAATTTTATTTTTTATTTCTTAATAAATACAAAATTTAGTTGGAATATTCTGAATTGCTTTAAATATTTTCTGCTGTTCTAGAATTAGTCAGCAAATCAGTGAGTAATATAACTTTTATATTTCAGCTACTATGTCAACTACATAAACAAAACTATAAAATCCATTGGCAAAGAAAACTTGGCTCTTTTAAGTTGAACTTGTGTGGAGCACAAAAAAAACTTTAAAAATGTTTTTAAGTCCCCAGCTAGCAAAAGTGGAGAGACAATGCGAAAATACATTCCGGGAAATTGAATTAATTGAATTGAGTTCTTCGTTTGTTTGTTTCCATTTAATTATGAGACACTTTCTGTTGCAATAAAATAGCTGCTATTGATAAAAAATTCCATAATGACTACCCCTAGTATATTTAATAATAAGCATTCCCCAATCTATACGGTGCACAATCTTTTGTAGTCCTTGAATTTATCGTAAATTATATATATCATATATCATTGGTCAGCTAATAATATCTCATAAAACTAGTCAAATATATACGAATGTAATATTGTAAGTAATAATGCCAATAAATAAAATATATTCGGGGTTAATTATGTTTATAGGGCTAAGTTATTTCTTGTTGTTGTTGTAGCTAATTAGCTGTTATCTTTGAGTCTGTATAATATGTGTGTATGTGTGTGTAGCACACACTATTCTCTAGAGATTGGCGCGTGTCGTGTTTAATTGGGCACGAATTCATGTACTGTTTATATTTTAGAAAACTAACAATCAAATCAATCGACAAAAGTCAAGCTTTTTCAAGAAATATTGAAAAAATATTGAAAAAAATTTTAAACAAATATTTTTTGAAATTTTAGGCGTGCTTTTAGCTAGATTACAACCCATGAATTTAAAAAATAAAAGAACCATTTGTATGAATTACTGATAAAAATTGTGAAAATTGAAAGCAAATAATATTTGGAAAAGTGCGTGTTGCATGCCTCTTTTCATATTGCGGCCTGTGTTCATGTCGTGTCATGTTACAAAAATTTGACACGCGCCCAAATACACACACACACATACACATACACATATATACACTCACGCACAGTTGTACACTTACCGAAAGGGATGGCAGATGGCAATATAACGCTCCACGGTGAACGCCGTTATAGTTAGGACCGTCGCATTGGCGGCCATTTCGGAGAGGACGCTCTCCACAATACATATGCCGTCCGTGAAGGGATACGAATTAGGACACCACAAATTGTATAGCTCCTGTGGTATGCCTAATGATGAAACCGGAAGCTATAGCATTAAGCAGCCTATTACACATACGCCCCGTAAACCGGGCTTACCTGAGACCAGCAAAATTAAATCGGAGACAGCCAAATTGAACAGGTAGAAATTGGTTGCCGTGTGCATAAAGTTGTTGCGCGCGATAACAATGCAGGTGATTAGATTGCCCAGCACGCCGGCCACAAAGATTAGCGCATAGCAGATGGTTAGAACGAATAGCAGAGTGGACGACTCATCCGAGATGCCATCCACAGTTGTTGTAATTGCTGTCGTTGAACTGCCATTTGTGCCATTCGCGGCAAGCAGATTTGTTAGATTCTCGGTCGTCATGTTGAGCATTTGAGCGACATGTGTTAGGAATTTATCATTGTGCAGCAACAACAGCTCCGGGCTGGGCCGGTCTAGGACATCGCTAGGACTGCGACTTGGGCTGCCAGTTGGCAACGTATGCGGCATGATTGATTGATTGTTGCCATCATCGTCGGCAAAGTCAGCGCTTTGCATCGTGCTGCCAGTTGTCAATTAATCTGTGGGTGTGGCTCTCGCCCCCAAGCTAAAATTGTGGGCCTTATCACTGTTATTAATATAGTCTACGCCTGTTGCTGTTGCTGTTGTATATCCTCCGCTGAGTTATGTTTGTGGTTCTTGTTGTGCACATGGCTGATAAACAAACCAGACGACAGTCCCCAAATTGTGCACTCGCCTGTAAAGCAAACAACATTAAAAGTCATTAATCTTAAGTATGAATTTAAATTGAATCCCAAATAGGCCGGCTGTCCGTCTGGCGCTAACATAATAATATGCGAGCATCCTTCAGTTCTCCCGGACCTATTACAACAGGTGGCTACCGAGGCTGTTACAATGGCAACTGCGCAATTTGGGGAAATTCATTGTGGAAAATTTTGGAGATACTTAAGACAGAAACTTTAGGCAAAAATTGAATGGTCGATTCACAAATCTATTGACTATAAATAGACCACATCTTGAATTGAGCATGGAAGCCATAGGAGTTAGGGCTTAGTTTTCCAGATGTGCATGGCTTGATTGTTCGCCCAACCAAAACTTTTCAAATTTGTGTGGCATTAAGTTTGGTCGAACTAATCGGTGGGTGGACACAACTTTGGCAAGTGGGCAAACGAGTTGGTTAACTAAATATGCGGGTGTTTTTCCAGCTTTAGGCCATGGCTCTCATGTGAGGCAATTTATGGCATCTTTAATAAATGACACTTTAAGCTCATAATTCACTCATTATTTCTTTGGCACGTTGACAATATGCAAAACGTAAATCTAACAGCTGCCAATGTCATAACGAAACCGACCCTGCCAGCACCTGAACTTTGCCTTACTCCTGGCCTCATTGCACATACGCCGTGTGGAACATATGGCTCTTGCCAGCAATCTACCACTTGGTATTAATCATACTTTCAGCGTGTGTGGCTTTCAGCTACCTGTGAGTTTTGAATTTTCCATTTTGATGGCCGACATCCGGCTTACCTTTAATATTTTACGGGTAAATTTTAACAAAGCGAATACACAAATACACAAAAATTGAATATGCTGCAAATAGTTTTAAACCGGAAATAAGCAATAAAATAAATCGTTCTTCTTAAATTGAGTAGTTCTTTTAAAAGAGATGCCAAGTCGACTAACCATAACAGAAAGTCAAGAAAATAAATAATAATAATATTAGTAGTAAAAGAAAATAATAATATTTGTCTTATTAAAGACCATATAAACGCAATTAAGTGAATTAATTATATAATAATAATTGAATTTAACTTTCATTCAAAATAATAATTTTTTTAAATTAGTCGAAAAGCATTCTTAAATATTTTGAAATTGTTTACATTCTTTAACATCTTTAGGAAAGGATCGCCTCAGGACATTTCATTCATGTTTATAGCATTTTCTTGATTTTTTTATAGTGCTTAAATTGCTTTTATTGTTTAAATAGCGTTTCCTTATTTAATCATGAATTGTAAATTATATAAAAAACAATCATTAAATAGCTTTATGAACTGTTTTGATTGCTTAATTTAGTTACCTTAATTGTCCACTGAAAAAAATCGCAAATTGACTAGCAAACTATTTAATTAACCTATTAACAGAGGCTTGTTATTTACAAGTTGAGTTCCAAAATTGTTCATTTTTTGGTTAAAATAAATATAAATCGAAGTTTCCCGATTAAATAATTAAAAAATGAAAGAAAATAAAAAAAATTAACATATACGTGGAATATAAAATTTTTTTTCTGAAATTTCAATGTGTTTAAATATTGCAAAACATTTTAATAAAATAAAAATACACAACCACTGCACATTTAATATGCTAAAATAAACTTGACTTGCCGAAAGCCTCAAGTCAACAACTATTATTTGCAGTGAGTGAGGCCAATCAATTGTTTAAATATTTAAATTATATGAATTATAATACTAAAGTCAACGTCTTAATGTCTGGCCCAGGTTAAGCTTGAAGATTGGCAGTTTAATTTAGCAGTTGTTAAACAATTTTTGTGGCTAGGTCCAAAGCTAATTTGAATTCTGTTCCGCAACAATGCATACCACCCACATATAGACGACAGTTAAAATGAAAATTCAGCTTACCAAATTCGATTAGGCGACAAAAGCCATTAAAAAAGTGTAGTCGATTTATTTGATTTGCTGTCACTTTAGCTGGTTAAGGGAGAACTCGCGATAAGCGCACATCATTGTTGATATCATTTTACATTTATGCCAGTCTCACAGTTCTCTTTGTAGTATATATTGTTGCTTCAGCGGTTTGATGATATCAATCAAATTTATGACTTTAAATAACTTTAACGCTTTTCGGATAAAATGCGCCTTGAACTTTTTTCTCACTTTGTTTTAAAATTTTTTTTAGCAGAATTATTTAAATTTTGTGCGGACTTTAATGAGATGATTTTAAAAAGGATAATGGTTTTTTAATGTTAACGTTGCGCTGAGAAAGTTTTGTTTAGTTGTCTTTATTAACTTATTTTTTGTTACGCCCACAAACGTCCGTGTTGCAGCGCAGTCAATGTTAGACTGAGTTTCCGTTTGGCAGTTGAGGTAGCATTTGATGCCTGCTTGTTAACAGTTAACAGCTGTTAGCTAACAGCAGACGCTAGTCCTGTTACTACTTCTACCTATCTCTTTTTAGCTCTCTCTGTGAGTGTGGCTCTTAACATTTGGTCATAATTTCATTCATAAATTCATGCAGTTTACCGTGACTTTGGCAACGAGCTAGTCAATTCGGCTCACAGACACTCACAAATAAGTACATAAGCACGCACTGTCGGGCATAGACATTAGCACTGTGTTACATGGCGAATGCGTAATAAAGAGCTGCTGCCATAAACGGTAGGCAATTTCATGAAATCGAATTGAATTAAAGTTTAGACAAGCATATTTAGCGTCATATTGAAATGTCAAATGGGCCAAACCACTAACACTTACTTTTAATATTTATTGGCCAAGGCGCCGCCCGTTGACGTTCAACTGGTTTTCTCTCGCACTCAGACAGCCCCCATCGCCAGACAATCCAAAGCGAAACAATCAAAACTCACGCGAAATCAAAGCACCAGTTGGCTTCTTACTCTGACAGCAGTTAAACGCCCATAAAATACCAAAATAAATGTATTTTACTTTACTTACTTTGCTTTGTGTTTTGTTTTGTTTTTGCTTTGATTTTTTGCTTGTTTTTTCTCTGCCGGACTGTACGGACAACCGCCGTCAATGTGCAAGGACCGCATATTAATCTTTGGCTCGAGCAACCACAGATTTGTGGTATTTGTTTTGGCCACACTAAGACACGCGGCTTCAACTGACGTGGTGGAAATGACGCCTGTGGCTTTACAGCGGATTTTTACTGCTGCTTCAGTTATTGCTAATGGTTATGGCTTTGGGCTTGTTATTACGTCCGAATGTGGTTTGAGCCAAAGCAGCTCAAGCTTAAATTTTTAAATGAAATGTGAACGAATTTCTGCATCTCGATAAATAATTAGATAAAAAAATATGAAAAACAAAAGCAATTTGCATAAATCAATAATTAAAAAAAAAATAATAATAGTAATATTGATAAAAATTAAAATCAATATTTGCATATTTGTATCAAAATGTATAAACTTACGTAAATCCTTTAAATTCGTCTCATCCGAAGTAAAAGAAAAACTTTTCTTATCAGCATTTTGCCTTTTTGCTCATTTTCTTGTATCTTATAAATATTTAATCTCAACTGAATGAGGCGCAAATAATCAGAAGGCATATTCAGTTTTCCTTCTTCATGGATTATTCATGAGATATGCAGATAAGCTACGTCCGGGCAAATACTATTAAATAGATAATTCTTATGAACAATTCTTATGTCAGTCCGACACTACTTAATTGCGTATACGCCACCTTGCCACTGACGACAATTCAATTGCGATTGCCGAAGCGCCGTTAAAGAAGCCACTTAGAGCGACACAGTGGTCAGCTCTGCTGTGGACAAAGTAACTGATTAGCATAATTTAACGTCCAGCCGCACATGTGGACCACCCACTGTGGGCAGCTTTGGGCAGTGAGCTGTTTAAATAGCTTGGCTTAAATCAAAAAGGGTCGACCGCCGAGTTAACGGCAGCTCCGGGCGCTTATCTTGATTTACGAGTGCAGTGCTTCAAACGATAACGATAACGATAACGATAACTTGACCACACTAGGCACAATTTCGGAGCGCTTGAGATGTTTTTAAGCGCTCTTTAATGAGCTACCTAATTTGCATAGCATTTAATTGAGTGAAATAGGACACAATGAGAGTATCCTTGGGCCTGCTGACTGCTCTGGCGCAACGAACTTTTCATTAGAAAATAAAACTAATTTTCTGCTTGGTCATTACTCATACGACCCATTGAACTCTTCCAATTTTGCGTAGCCCAAAATGAACTTTTTCATTAATTAAATTATGGGCTCAAATGCTAATCGAAGAGCGCACTTAGCCACAAATGAAATTCACAAATAACTGAGGATGACTTGTGACCCGCGTGCGCGCATCTCATAAATTGAAAGTGGAAAAAAAAAACGGTATCCAAATTATAGCAAAAGAATTCAGCTGAAATGCCATGTCATGCCAGAAAAGAGCGAAAAATCTATTTCCGTTTACAGAAACAGGTACTTTTCACTACAAGCATCAGAAGAAAACTTGGCAAACTTATATATAATTCAAAGAAGTCTAAGAAGCAGATGTGAGGGGAATGCCGACGCATGCAAAAGTTTCCAAGAAGCAGTTTTTTTTTTTTTAAATATGGCAGCTTCAGGTCAATCAAAGTTGTGGTCTCAATTCACAAACAGCCAAGTTGTGATTGCTTTTAAATTCCAAGAACATGTTTACACAAACACAAATTTTACAGGGTATAGTAAGCTCTCTTCAAAATATGAGTCAAGTTCGAAGAACTTGTTTACCAGAGCAATAGGAGCAATTGCATAAAAATAAATATATGGAGTACGCCAAATACTGATGTGGGTCTTGCACATGCTCTAAGCTCCCAGTTGCGTTGCGTGCCTGATGAGAAAGTTATTACATTTAACATTTGGCTAGGGCGAACAATGGGCAACGGGTTGGTCGAACTGCAAACGACTTTTGGCCCAAACTGGCCGAGTATGGCTCGGCCTGCAATAAAACTAAATGAATTGGAAACTTGCACAGAACTCAAGTTGAGCTGCTGACAGCAGCAACTACAACCAGCTAGAAACGAGCAGCAAGGACGACAATGGCAGAACTTCGAAAAGAAAACAGAAAACAGCATATAAACGTGAACCCAAGGCGATACTCCCGCTGATGTCATGCCTGGTGTTCATAAAAGAAAACAACCGAATTCTTTGGCTAGCATAAAAACAAAAGCGACTGAAAAAACCAGAGCAGAAGCTGACGATGAAGCAGCAGCAGCAGAACTTGAAAATTGAAAAGCGACAGCTGACAGCTTGGTCCGAGGCGGCGTTTGGGTTTTAGTGGGTCGCCGGGCACGTGCTGTGTGTTTGCCTTGGCATTGAAAAGGATACGTGTAGTCCCTGTTGGACCACGTCCTGGGGATGCCGCCATCTGTCAGCGTGCTGCGACCCCTGCTGTAGCGTCCACTGTTTGCTTAGGACTTTAGTTTTGATTAAGTGCCAAAAAATGTATTGTTTTGCATTATTTGCATAAAGATTGAGATACTGAATGCATGCAATGAATTTGATTTATTTGCCCTTGTCATTCGCACGCTATTCTTCAATCGCATCAAGCAACATTTATGCGTTTATATGGACCAGGCCTTAACTTTTATGAGCCGTAAAGCTATGATAGATTCGCCGGCACACGCCCATAAAACTGACGGCTAACAAGCGCCCAACGGACCCATAAAATCTTACCAACTACAAGCCATAAAGAGCACGCGCCAGCTTGTGTCGGTCATTTAACTGGTTACTTTTCTAACTAACTCCTTTAATTCTAATTTCAAAATCTAAAATTGATAAGGAATACAAATTTGTGCCTAGCATGTTTCCACCTTTAAATGAGTTAAAACGCATTTTAAAATTTACCAGGAACAATTAAAAATTCAGACATGATTTTTGGTAAAAAAAAAATTCAATTTTAAGTAAATTAAGGGAATAAGCCATCATCAAAATGTTATTAGAAAAGAAAATCGTTTAGGGCGCTTTTATACGGAATAAAAGTCAAGCTACTTCGAAGTGAACAAGTAAACGTTGTATTTGAATATAATCTGAAGTCCTTTGTTTTTAATTGAACCCATGATGTGAAGTGCGTAAGCATTGCGGTCAATAAGAGGCGAAAGCTTATCATTAACAATGTCCTTGTTGTGGCTAACACACACACACACACGCGTAATCGGTAGTCAGAAAGCCACAAACACTTAAAGATGCCACTAAATAAAATTAAGTGCATGCCACAATATTAAGTATTTGCATCTTTTAGAATGCCTGCAGGAGCGAGAGAGAGAAAGCGCCCTCGCAGAATCTGCCATAAGCAACCGGTAGTTCTTGCTGTGCTGCCAACGGCGACGGCGACGACGACGGCGACTGCGGCTGTTGCGTCGCTGTTATTGTGTTGCGGCGCAAATGCTTGAAGATGTTGGCCAAAATTCAGTCGCTGTTAACCGGATGCTGCGGCCAGTTGTCGCTGTCGACCAGCTCGTGGGCCGGCTGCGTGTAGAACGAGTCGAACGCGAAACGTGACGAGTCAAATACGCCGCATTTGAAAGAAGTAATACTAAATGTACGCATTTTTTAAAACGTTATTTATATGGCAACATATGTTATCGACAACACATTCCACATTCCAATTAATAAATGATATTAACAATAACAAAAAAGCCATAAACCTTAATAAGTTTTTAATCAAGATTTTGGCAAATTATTACTAATATGCAAATAAGTGGAAAAAACGCAAAGTGAAGAAAAAATAAAAATAATAAAAAAAATAAATGAGAAGCGAAAAAAATATGAGAGTGCATTGTTCGCGAAATAACTCAAAACAATATCAAAGCAGTTGAAAGCAATAAAAATAAAACCAAAAAAATAAAATGAAAAAAGGAAAAGAAGAACACAGATGCAAAAACAGAATGCATAAAAATGTGGCAGTCAACATTTAATAAATTTCAATTAAACGTGTTTTAAATACACAAACGAATTCAAGCATTGCTTGATTAACAAAAATAACGTTTATAATCAAATGGCCCAAAGTGAATACTCAAAATGTTCAGAAAGAAATTTAAATCTAATTAAATTTTCTACTATCTATGGGTTTGTTTATTTTGGACAACGTTTGGCATTTATCATCATTTGTAGTGGCTTTTAGAAGCTAATGATATCTGGCGATCGCTGGAGTCAGCCATTCATTAACGCAAGGCCTGACAAAAATTGTGAAAAAATCAACAAAAAAAATATATAATAAATTTTGTATGCAAAAATGTTCAACAAAAAAGTATTTTTTTTTATTTGAATTCACCTTATGGTCAGTACCGATGCATAACTTATGGATGCGATTCACAATGCGACATAGCTTTGCCAATTTGCCCGTATTGGAGACGATGCCACTGGTCAAAACACCAAAACACCGACACATATAATAATAGTTAATAAAACACGATACCAAGCTACACAGTCAAAACCAGTTTCAATACGTGTATAATAATAAAATCAAATTTGGCAGCATTCTTAAACAAATATAATGTATACATTTTGCATAAATATTTATAACAAAACACAACATTGTATAATGTTTGTATATATTTGAGCTTAACAATGTCATCATAAAGTTTCTAACAGTTCTAATATTATATAGAGTATTTATGTATATATACTACATTACAAAAAACAATATGCCCTTTTCGAAAATAGGTCGTATAGGGGCAAACTTTGTGTTGCTAGCCAAGTTAATTCAATTAAATTCCATTTAGGAATGCAAACAAAATTTCAAGGATTCTTAATATCCATCAAAGGCATCAAATTGCCAGCTAGTCTTTTTACCTGGGTTCGCACAAAATTTATGGATAATATATAATTTATGGATATATTTGAAATTTTTGCAGCAGCTCGACAGGCGATCCTAACGAAAATTTAATGCAAAAACTTTACGCATTATGAAAACATTACAGCTATATGGTCACAGACATACATAAATAAAAAACCACTCTCAATAATAAGAAAAGGGAACGCACAAGCGCACTAAAATTGGTTTTAGAAATTCGTCATTCTGTTGTGAAT
>SCDT01002387.1:0-22142 GCA_004143765.1 Drosophila melanica | reverse complement strand
TAATTAACATATATATATATATATATTATTAATTAATTTTATTAATTTAACTTTCAATTTCAATCTACCAAATATCACAATATATGTTTGCAATGAACTCAAATCTTTGAAATCTCAAAAATAATTTGTCCTTCCTAACAAACTCAATTTCATAAAAGTGTGTCACATATACTACCTAAATTCGCGGTTATTATATGTTTTGTTATTGTGTTATTCAGTGTTTTGTGTTTTTATTAGACAAGGTCTTCAAAAAGCGACAAACGAGCTTAGGCTTTGGACAAATCAAAACTCGAACAGAGACTTAGCGACGATGAGTGCGTGATATGCATAAATCATGAGATCACATTCAAAAGTTGTCTTTTGTAATTACTCATTGATCATTCTTACACTCTTGACAAGGGTAAAAACATATACACAGACCGACCGATCGACATTACTATATACTCTTTTAGTTTAAAGAAGTCTTATGTCTTAATTTTTGTGACGAAATTATCGAACACTTTTACAGTTTCAAAAGAATGTGAAGTAAAATACAAAAAAAAAACAAATTTTATTAAAATTAAAATTTAATTTGGATTCTTGATTTCATAACAAAGATTCGTTTTACACATTCTTTGAAAAATCGGCATTTTTCCGCACACGCAAAGTTGTAATTTTGGTCATAATTTTATTCAACCAAATGTTTAACCAAAGCACTGCTTCTTGGTCATATTTAAAGTTTTGCTTTTATTCGAATGATGAAATTCAAAGTCGCCGTTCAAATAAGCTACCTCAATAAATAACATATGTACATATAAATTTGGAAGGGTTGCGGTCGGTACACGAAAACCTTCAAAATATTTTATTTATTTTATTTTTTTTTTTTTTGAGCAGCCAAAGTAGTTCACAAGGCACGAATAAATGAACAATATTTTTATCGCTTGTATACCAGCTTCGTAATTTTCGATTTTATATTTGCTCATTCGAATTACAGAGTACCAATAGTACAATAATACCGAAAACTTAAAGTAATAATAAAGTAATAAATAAAAACCTTTGTGACTCCAATAAAAATACAATTTATGTATAGCTGGAGCTTATTTGATTTCTCATACATTTTCGTATCTTGTATTTATCGTTTGAATTAATTATAAGAATCGTCAAATTCTTTTAAAAATGCTGTTCAACAGTCTTAATAAATAAGAAATTTAATACTTATACTAGTATTTGTAACCTAATATCAGATTTATTTTCGGGCACTATAGCTCTTTGTTTTTAGCAGTCTGTTACATATTTTCGTAGTTATATATTCTGCCTCGCATTTTGTCACAAGGACGTAAACTGATTTTAAATTTTTATAACATTCTCAGTTGCAAGTAATTTTTGATGTAAACATTTTTCACTGATTGTAATTTATTTTATTTTTTGAACATGTGGTCTAAACTGGGTTATATCAGCATGATATTTATGTATACTACATATAGGTAGGTTGCTTCATTTTCCGAGAAATGAGTAATTTATTGCTTCACTCATTTATTTGAATCTAGTTTAGGAACTCTTCAACTCAATGGTAGTCGCTGGAATTTATATATTTATTTTGTTCATTATTGGTTTGTTAATTTTTTCTTATCTTGTTTTGTTCTCTGACATTTACACATACTAAGCTCGTCAAGGTCAGACTGCTTACCAAGCAGACACATATAAACGGGTTTTTTTAATATCTTGTATCTTGTCTTGGACTTTATGTAAATGAGTTTATCAAGTTTATAAAGTCTATTTTGACAAATCCATTGACTATAAGATCACAATCTTCATTTTGAAGATTCAACAACTTAATAGTCTCGATCCACACAATATACATACGTTTATTCGTATGACAAAACCTCAACAAAGAATAAAATGCTAATAATTATGTATACTCTATTCACAAAGTAATGAAGAGTCTTCTGGTTTTGTGCTATGTCTGGTTTGCTATCAGTTCGTCCGTCTTATCGTCAGACAGATTATCGCCTTACTAAATAACAACACACAAACAACAAAAACCAATACACAAAGTTTATTTTGTTGTTCGGTTCACGGTTCGAACCAATGTGACGGCTTTAGATTCGGTTCATACACTTTTTTCCCACATCAATAAACCCATGTTTTGGTTCGAACCTTGGTCTGTCAGATTATTTTAAATTTAAAAGGAAAATATTATTTGTATGTAAGAATTTCCTGTTATTATTTTGATACTTGCTTATTTCTTCTATGAGATAGAATTTTCCCTAGCAATTTCAGTTGCCGATTGGCAACATTTGTCATTAAAAACTCTCGGACCCATAGGTCCCACTCACATAACTTTGGCAAAACTGAGCCAACTGAGTTGTTGATTAAATTGATGCAGTTAAAATCTTTTTATTTTTTTTTTTTTTGTATTGTGTATTTTATTGGTTTGCAAGGCCTCAATGTCCTTATGAACAATATATGTCTTAAAATAAGTTAAAATCTACGCATTATTTGAAATAAAAATTTGAAATAACAAAAAATCATAAACTTCCCTTTCATTTTCGTACAAATTTTTGTTTTATTTGCTTGTTATTGTAGTGTGGGCGAGTATTGCGCCACCGGTTACACCCGACTGCAAGAACATTATCTTACTTACCATATTGATATACATTGTATTTCATTTTTTCACTGGGAAAATACATCTTTTGTTTTTATCAAATTAAAAAATATTTGAATATATTTTAATTTGAAGACTGTTGGATGTACTTGAAGTAATGTACTTATTTTTGTGTTGACCATCGGTTTATGTGCACTTGAACGTAATTGCAAAGCAACCAGAAACTCATTGTGAAAAGTGAAAGTTCGTCAATTGCCGGGTTGGCTGTGGGAAGTAATTTTTGGGTTGTTTGTGTGTTCATTTGAGGCGGTTATTTGTATTGGGCTGTCTCTCGGATTATGCAATGCATTTCTAACGATTGGTGTTTGCTTGTCTCTCTTGCAGGAACTCGATGTTTTGACACTTGGAGCCAAGGATCAAGAACAATTGATAGCCGATCGCAACAAAAGAACCATTGGACTGCTGCGCGAACTCTTTCCAGATATAACAAAGGTGCGTATTAATGCCAGCCTACTTTAAATACCGAATGCCCAGCAGCATGAGTATGTGAATCAAGTTAGGTGCAAATCGTCTATTTCGATTTAGATAATTAAGATAAGCCCCAAAAAAGAAACCAATAAATTGTTTAGCTATGCGGAGTGGCGTGCGGCTCTGTTATTGTTAATTGTTGTATTGCCCGAACGTTTCCTATAGGAAATCAATATGCAAATCAATCGTGTAGTCAATAATGTCTTGCAACGCGTTGGGCCCGTCATCCTGGGCACAGTCCTAAATCCGACCCTCGGGCGCACAGCTGCCCGCAAACCCACTGATGCTGCTGATGATGAGAATGCTGATGCTGATGCTGATGTGATGCAGCCGCTTAATAAGGACTATGAAAGCCTACCCGAGGAGTTAACCAACTTTGAGCCCGATGAGAAATTTAACAGCAATCGACAGGATAATTGAAACCTGTGAAATGTGTAGCTTGAGCGTATTGGCATCTATTTGAAACACCTCAACTATAGTTGATTATCTCATTTGAACAATCAAGCTGCATGCCCTAATCTATATATATAATCGTATCTAGACATATGCCACTCCACTTGTAAGTAGTTAGTGCACGCATTTGGTTCCCTAAAATAGAGCACGATTCCACCTACCCTTGCATGCCACCTGTAGACAGCTTTACCAAAAAAAAAAAAGATAAATAAAATACATTTAAAATAAAAAAATTAAGCACTATACCAAAATACATCGAAAGCCAACCAAACCGAAATTTGAAGCACACTAAATATACATCAAACAATTGGCCAATCATAAAGTTGAAAAGCACGAAATTTCTAAAGCGCTCGGACAATCAACCACAACAGAAGAAACCGCAACACAAAACAAACAAAAAATCATCTCAGCAACTCATGGACCACACCAGCAACCAAAACGAAATCAACAAGAACTTAACAGCAACAACTTGAACTTGAACTTGAACTATAACAACAAGAACAACAACAACAACAACAACAACAAGATCAAAATCATCATCTTAATTCATGGCAGTGATGAAAGTAGTCGCCCAGACTGTTTTTTAGCAAATCTCTCTGTCTTATTCTTAGGAAATCGACACGATTGTTAATCGCATTATAGCTCAAGTAATACGTGTGGCCGGTCCAGGACTGCTCAATAGCGTTCTGGCTGGCAATCGCGGTGGTGCCGGAGGTGGGGGCACCACAACAACTTCGAGCAGTTTTGATGCCGATTTCGATGACGACAGCTTTGGCGATGATGATGATGATGTTGCACCTGCATCAGCAGCGCCAACTCCAGCCAGCGCTGTTGCCGCCAACGGCGATGCCGGCGGCTCGCGGGTGAAAATTGATTTGCCCACATTTGCCCCAGAGACGGAAGCGTCAGTGAACAAAGTGAGTGCGCGTAAGAGCCAAGCAAATGTAACAGCATCGACATCATCATCATCAACAACAACAACAACAACAACTACCACCAGTCCCAGTCCCAGCCCCAGCCCAACAACAACAATAACAATAGGCACTGAGGTGCCACTCGAACTATTGTCACGCTTTCTGGGCACTGAGCCAACGAGCACGAGCACGAACACGGGCACGAGCACGATCACGAGCACGAGCACGAGCCCAGCAGCTGTTGAGTCTGCCACAGATGCCGCTGCAATATCAAGTGTGACAAGAACCACAGATAATTCCCTATTAGCACCCACTACCACAACCAACACCACCTTCACCCAGTATCCCAACAACAAAGACAACAACAATATCATCGATGAACCACAATTGATAACAATTATAGCCGACATAAATCGTTTATTAAACTCTACCAATTATTTTATTACAACCAGAGATAATCTAACATCAACAACAACAACAACAACTCTTCCATCCCCAACAACAACAACAACAACATCAAAAGTGGCGACTACAATTGACAACAACAACATTACGAAACTATTGCCCGTCTATAATTAATAGCATACACAACAAATACTCCGAAGACAACATGAACAACAACGCCGCCAGCAACAGTCACAACAATTACAACAGGGCTTAAATCTTTCATTCATTAGCCTGAAATTCTAAACGCATTCATTTGCCGAGCCAACTGAGGACATTCTAGGCAACAATTTAGTTTTCAGCTAACACATCATTCAACATTTGTATTTGTATTTGTATTTGAATTAAATCTTTATCAAATCGAGTCATAAACTGAAAGCAGAATCAAATGGAACTGGTTACAAGCCGCATCAATCGTCAATCAATTTCTAATTCAATTAATTCCCATAACTTTAAGGTGTTTGCCTAGTTACTCAAAACCACCCGTCCCGCCCCTACCCGCCCCACCCCGCCCCGTTTTTTATTATGCAGTATCCACAAACCAAAAAAAAAAATTAACCATTCTCTACACCCACTGCACACGCACGCACAACAATCCACCGCAAACCGCACCCGAATCAAATCGAAACCTGGTTGTTGTAGCAAATCGATGAGCAGGCGAACCGCATCATCTCCAAGCTGCTGCGCACCTTGGGCCCAACTGTGCTCCGCACGGCCATCCAAGGCAACAGCGCGAATGCGGCGCGCGAAAGCTTCGATGCCGACTTCGATGATGATGATGATGATGCGGGGACGAAGAGCGACGACAGCAGCAGCAGCAGCAGCAGCTCGAGTGGTAACAGTGGAACACGGGTGACCATTGAGCTGCCCACCTTTGAGCCAGACGATGATAACGAGATTGATGCTGATGCCAAAAACAGCAGCAGCACCACCAGCACCACCACAGTCGGTCCCAACTCCGACACCAATGAGGCCGACCGTCGAAAATAAAATGTGCGTGTAATTTGCTACAACAACTAAGCGATGCAAACAATGCAAAATTTTCATACAATTTGGCAACACATTTTTATTTAATGTTATTCAAATTTTGTTCCGTGTTTTTGAAACAGCAGCAAGAATTGGCAATACCACAACAACAAGAACAACAACAACCACAACCAAACACCAAAATTCAAACTGAAAACTGAAACTGCACTATTCACAAACTCAACTTACAATCCGGCACATCCAAAACTATATATATATATACATCATAATGAAGATAATATCAAATGTTGTTATACTGGCATAAACTGTGCTATATTATTTTAAAATTGTCTCTCCAAATTTCCTTGTATATCCTTTTACTTTGTCCTTTAGGGTTTTCTTTGACACGCTCTAGAATAGTTTCCTAAGTTTTCTTCTTTCAATACTTGTCCACTCTCTCTCTCTCTCTCTTTCTCTCTCTCTCTCCCTTTTTTTTCTCCCTCTCTTTTTCTCTCCCTCTCTTTCTCTCTCTTTTTCTATCTATCTATCTATCTCTTTGTTTTTAATATTTTTTTTTAATCCTCCCATATGCACTCCTTTTTTCCCAAGTAGAAGGTGTTTTTTTTTATATTTACATTCAACTTGTATTAGTTGTTTAAGTCGTTAATGATCCATGTATTTTAAATATACAACAACAATTTAACTATTTCGACTTTTGTTAAGCTCAACTTACGGTTCTTAAGAGTGTATGCAAATTAAAATATTTCGCCCTCACTCAGTCAACATTGAAAAAGTGCATTCGAAACATTCATGAGTGTATTCATAATATTCACAGGTGCATTCACAATTTTCACAAGCGTATTCACAACATTCGCAAGGGCACTGACAACACCCATGAGTGCATTCATGGATGCACTCACATTGCTATTTAGTTCTCCATTTTTTCGACTGCTCCAATGGTGATCACATTGCATTTCATTCGATCGCACAATCGATATCATACAAAAAAAAAACACGCATTATAAATTCGGTTACAGTTATGAGGGCAATCATTTCCTCGCCCCTCCCTCTTATCTAGCGCATGCGTTGAATGACAGAAAAATTTATTTGCAATTTGATATGTTTTACTTAACCAAATAAAATTTTAAAAAAAGTATTCAAAAAAAACACATGAAATGCATGGGTTTGTTCAATTAATAATTTAATGATTAAACCAGTATATCAACATTTTTTAAAATATAGCTTATTCAAAAAATAAAAAAATTTTATTTAAAAAATGTTCACATTTCCAATAAATTAGTTTGTGACGTGCTCAGCCTTCAAGTTGATATACCCTGTAACCATCAACATTTTCGAAATGTTTCAGATGCAGTCGAAAAACTTGCACGTTAGCTCGCATGCTGAATGAATGAATGAATACACAGTCAAAGTGCCAGATGGGTGCTCTTCTCTGATAATTGAACGCTTGCTCTAACTATTTCACTCTGTCGCTCCTCTGATTATCCATGGTCTTAGCCTAGAAATTATTTGTAATTGGCCAGAGCACATGCGCTCCTTTCGCTTGTGGCTTTTGTGGCGTTTCAATGGATATATTGATTGCTTATTTGTCTATCTGCTTTTGTTTTCCTTTTTTTCATTTTGAATCTCTTTTCTCTTTATTTTCATGTTCCATTAAACCGATTCGATTTGTGCAAATAACCAATAAAATATATATATATATAATATATAAACTTTAAACATTAAACATTTAAACTGTAAAATGTTATAAAACCTTTGTATCTCAAAATCGAAAATATCTTTCGCAATGATATCACCAACTGCAAATATAACTATAATAATCGAATTAATAACGTAATAAATCGAAAACCTTTTTAAATGTATACATAAATACACCAATTGCATTTGTGCACGTGCATTTTCTCATCATCAATTAATCAATCAAAAATTCGTACGACAAAAATCTGCAAAAAAAAAAAATCAACTGACAACAACCGTAACCCATAATGCCAATCAAAAATATGATAATAAAATATACAATAAATGGCATTTACCTCCCGCTTAACCACCACAAATTACTGAAAAACTAACACACACACGCACACACACACACACACACACACATACACACACTTTGATCAATGCCCGCTGCTCCCTTTGCCCACTCAACACACAACACTGAACTTTTGAACTCTGAACTCATGCTACTACGACCCAATCGCATACATACAACCACCACAACCACCCACGCATCAATTAACCACTGTGCCTGCAACACACTGCGCTAAATTCCCTTGCTGTACACACACCGAACCAATCCACAAAAACAATCCAAAAAAACAAACTGAACGCCAAATGAATCACACATACAACAAAAAAATGCACATAATCAACTCCAAAATTCGAAATTCTTTGCAATGCAACAAATGTCCACAAATCAAAAACAAAAACAAAAACAAAAACAAAAAACAAAAAAAACAAAACTGTTGCAACAATCCGATCACAGAACGGTGCAACCGATACAAAAATCGATCTTTCGGCCATTAACAAACAACTTGAGGAGACCATAAGAGTAGCGCGGCAGGTGAAAGAGGCGGAGGCTGCCGCCGCTGTTGCCGCACAATCCGCGGGCTCGCCGGTGGCCCAGGCGCCGATCCCCCTCAAGTCCAACGAGCCCATTCAGCTAAGCTTTAACAACGAGCTGTCCACGGTGAATGCCGGCAGCAGCAGCAGCAGTGGATCCAACGACGTCAAAGCGGTGAACAGCAACGATTTGCAGCTGTCGGAATCTAAATCGCCGGCCATTGATGAGTTGACACTGGACTCCGCGGAGGACACTGTCGATCTAGATGATCGCAACAAAAGGTAAGCAACAAGGACAACTAAATGCAGTTGCCACACGAGCCACCAACAAAAATCCCAATTGGCCAATCTACACGATTAACACACAACATTATTGTCGAAACGATCAAGCAGATATTCCTTAATACTTTTAAAATAATCAAATCTTAAAAGAACTTCGTTTCAAAGAAAACTTGCGTTACTTTAATGCATGTTTTTTTATAGCTTATTTCACTATTTTTAACTAAATTATATATTACATAAATTTAAAAAAAANTTTATTTATAGCTTATTTCACTATTTTTAACTAAATTATATATTACATAAATTTAAAAAAAAAAAAACTTTTTAAAAAATTAAATTTGTTTAAAATTAGATTGCACTTAAGTCTGAGCAAACAATTACTAAAAATTTATTAAATACCAGAAAAAAAACTTTTCAGCTTAGTCGCATTATTGTTTAATTCGTTTCGACATAAACATTAAACGAACGTGCAACAAAAATATAGAATTTTTGGCACAATATCATTAACCAATAAACATTGCAAAATTGAACCCAACATTATCAACTAATTAGACACTTCAATCAAACTTCCTTCACCCTCTCCGAAAATGCAATCGAACACCAAAAGTAATCTATTCAAAAGGTTCCTAAGCTTTGGCGGCGCCGGTTTGGCTGGCGGTTCCAGCGGCGGCGGTGCGGGCGCCTCGCCTAGCGGCAACAGTTTGGGCGGCGGCGGCGGCGGTTCTGGCAACTTTTTGCTGGATGTGGTGCGCGTAAGTACAAAAGAGAAATGCCGAGATAATTAACACGGCCTGCTCACTATCCGTCTATCCGTTTTAGCTCTTCTCCGGCAGCGTACAAACTCAGCAGGGCGACGAGGCCGCCAATAGCGTGGGCGGCGGTGCCGGCAGCAGCACGGAGGACGGCGATGCTGGCAGCGACAGCACACGCACTGCAGATGGCTACACCGAGGGTATTCCCGGCCCGGTGACGCGTCTGGTCGTCTTGGCCAACCGTGGACTGGCCAGTCTTATACAAGACTTAATATTGGTAAGAATACAAATTGATAAGCATTTTGACCATTGTCCCGGCAATGCTAATTATGATCCTGTTTATATTCGCAGCGCGTTGCCGCCACCAGCGAGAAGTTTGTTAACTTCAAGGCCAAATTGATAACAGCGCTGATTTAAGCACTCTCGGCCACGTCCTCACGGCCCCCGTTTAGTCAAGTCAACCCAATTGTACAGAGTCAACGCAGCAAACTACACGCCCACATTTACACACACGCACAACCACTTGATACTCTTGAATATTGTTGTGCGTTACATTTGATAATGAGAAAAAAGAAACAAAAACAAACACTAAATACTTTTTAGCCAATACATATATTTTATATAACTCCAAATTCGAACTAGAAAAGGTAGAGATACAAAAATTTTATCAAAATTTACAACACAAAAAATCGAGTATAACAACTTTTTATTTATTTTTTTTTTTACTACGAATAAAAATCGAAGAATATTCCAAAATATATGAAAACGATTTACAAAAAAAAAAAAAAAAAACAAACAAACAAACAAACAAATGAGTAATGCAAAACTATCTTGCGCTCTTTTCCCTGTACTGTTACTTTCCTTCTCCTTCACTTTTGTAAATATTTTGCTAGTGCCCCATTTTAAACTTTATGTATGCGATCGCAATTTTCCTTAATGTTCCATAAATGCCCTATATATTTTTTGTTTTTAAAAAAAAAAATCATGACTGTGGTGTTTTATTTACTATTATTTTTAAAAAATCTAATTTTATATAGTCGAAGTAAAAAAATACACATATATTACATATATTTTTTCCTTAACTTTATACCTTGCGACAACAATTATGGTTGTTGCTCAAAAAAACATATACGAAATTAAATACTCCAAGCAATCCAGAAATTTTTAATCCACAATTTAAATCAGGATATGTCTATATACTGCCAATTTTTTTTTATACCAACTTTTTCAAATGGATACCTTTTAATTTACACGTAAGCAAATGTGTTTTTATGTTTTATTTCAGTTTAAGTAAATTTTTACATGTGTATAAATTAAAATTTTTACTTAAAACGCGTTAAATTTTTTATTTTTAATTAGGGCGGTAAACAAAATGAAATACCCCAGGCTGGACTACAAATCTTTAATTTAATTACTGTATTCCAAATACCTCTCTCTTGTTTTTTGTTGAAAATTTGCAAAATTTCCTAAAATTGTTCATTTAAAAAAAATAAATAGCAATTGCAAAGGGAATATTTATGATACAATATTTTACATACAAATAATTAAAAAAATTCTAATTATGAGAAATAAGGCACCAGTTAATCACAAAATAGTTGTGAAATATTCTCGATCACTTTATTTTATTCGAAAACATACTAAAAGCAAATTTGGTTGCTCTCTTTGCAATTTACAAGATATGTTTTTAAAGCGAAATGGGGTAGAATATTGTAAATTCTAAAATCAACTGTTTCTGTATATGATACAGAAAAATCGGAAGTATATAGATCAGTATATATGTTGCATGACGTCGGTCTTCTGAATATTACATAAATTTGCACAGAATGAATGAGTTAAAACCTGAGTTTCGTAATGTGGAAAACTAAACCGAACACAACACAACAGGTTCGAGACGTCAACCGTTTTCCCGACAAATTTTTATTTATTATTTTAAGAGAGCAGGCGTAAAGCAAATACAGTTCAAACAAAAACAATCAGGCAAAAGTGGAGATATATATATTGAGAAGCGAATCTTCTATACATATATTTATGGATTCAAGGATATTTAATCTTTGCCACCCGCAATATAAGCAAATAGTTAGCTGCAACTGAAACGCAACGCAATCAGGATGCGAGCCGAAACTCTGCATGTGGTCTGCACTGGAGAGGCTGTTGGCCGCACTCAAGTGTGTCTTCCGGTTCTGGAAGCAGTTAGCAAGCACGAAAACATTTGAGGAAAATTGGCTTTGCTAGGTAGGTAAATTGATGGGTATTAACACGGTTTGGCGGGATCATATGATGCAATTGAATTGCGAACAAAATGAGATGAAAATTCAAATTGAAGAACAGCTACGAATATGCGGAAACTTATCCTGCGACGCTCCATTGCAAGGGGCGTACGAGCAATTAAAATTTCACAATTAAAATGCTTGTGCAGGCGGCAGAGGCAGCGTCAGTGGCAGTGGCAGAGGCAGAGGCAGAGGCAGAGGCAGAGGCAGTGGCAGTCCGAGCGGCAACGGCACGCGTCTTGTGTGGTAATGCGAGACGGGCAGTGGGCGCGAGGGAGAAAGGAGCAGTGCGTTTGTTTTGACAAGTGCGCATAAGTACTGTTGGGATTTTTAGTTGTGTTGTGGTTATCGTTGTTATTGCTGCCTGTGCCTCTGTTCATGCACAATTTGTCGTCACTTGCGGCGACGATGACTTAATTCGTTAAACAGCAGAGCACAATTATGCCAGCCGAGCCACAAACTAGAGCGCTTCGAGCTGACCAAAGAGGCTGCCGCACTGCCGTCGTCTCATTCGCAGTTCGAGAAGCGTTCCGCGTACACATGCGGACATAGCAAAAATATATATATATATAGTCATGGATTTGGATATGGATATGGATATCAATATGAATGTGCACATCAATGCCAATGCGAGTGATGCGCTTGAGTTTTCATCTTTTCTGCTGTCATCGTTTACCAACGCCAACAGCAACGGCAGTGGCAGCAATGCCGGCGCCGATTCCGAGGATTCACTTGTTGGCCATCCGCGCAGGCCACCGGCACCCAGGCAGAAGATTAATGCGCGGGAACGCTATCGGACCTTCAAGTAGGTAATCATTGAAATATATCTTCAGTCCAGTTGATCTTATCCTCCAATTAGCGTTAATGCTGCTTATGAGGCGCTGCGAGGCCTGATTCCCACGGAGCCCGTGAACCGCAAGTTGTCCAAAATCGAAATCATACGCCTGGCCAGCAGCTACATCACACATCTGCACAGCACACTGCACGCCGGTAAGCCAAGCTGATCTGTATTAATGTTTAACATTTAGTCAATCCAAAATCCCTTCCCGCAGAAACTGATCGACAGCCCTGTTTGCTGCAAAAGTGGGAGCACAATTTCGGGAACGAGGGCAGCGGAGGGACGCAGCGCGTCAACATTTGCACGTTCTGCATGAGACCGCAGGTTTCACAGGCGACGGAATGCCGGAAAAAGTTTTAAGAGCTTGGCGAGAGAAAAATGTAAATAATGATAGAGTTTCAGTTTGGCGGCGTTGACTGGAAAATTGTGGAAAAAAGTTAGCTAAAAGTATACAATAAAATGCATTGGAGTTGTCAAAAAACAATGTTGCAATTCAATTTTTTCTGTTTTCATTTCCAAATAAACTAAATTGCAACACGAGTTGTTACCTGCAGTACGATTATTGCAATATTAACGTGTGCAAAATAAATGATTTAAAGCAAAACTTATTTTGTGAAACAATAACAACAACAGCTGCTCGTTTCCCGGGTAGCTGCAATGAACAAAAATTATCAAAGGGTGCTTAAACGATGTATCGATGGCTAACTATCTACTCAAAAGTGTCAGTTTACATATCGATTATAATTCTGAGCTATGGTCACATAAAAAACCCGCAGACACTTTGAAATAAAGTTTAGAGCCACTGTTAAAACTTTTTTAATAAACTTTTATTTTGGCATAAACACATTGGTATTCACCATGTGTAACACGGCGATTAAGTAAGCTGTTTATATATTCCTTTGTTTCATCATCCAATATACTTTCGAGAAAATAAAACAAAGAAAAAAATGAAATCTTTTGTGTTATTACAATTGTCTTATGTAACCTAAATTGTTATAATTTTGTATACATATTGGAGCAATATCCGTTTCTCAAGTATATTGCTAACAAAACAGTATATGTTAATAATTAATCGAATGTCCAAAACATCGACAATCGTTAATGTATCGAGTTCGTTACGAATCGAATGAGTCGAGTAAACAAAAATCGACGATGTTATGCCTATCGATAATTTAAATTAGCGTTTGACTGTATAAAAATGGGCGATTTGCTGAACGTAAGTTTTAATTTATCTTTTCCATCTTATATAGTTCTTTATGCATTGATTTTGCCGCAGAATTCGGAGATGCTTAAAAAAATAGGCGTCGACAGCTCAAACCAATGGATTATATACGACGAGCAGTTTGAGAAGTTCTTCAATTTCCTGTCGGAGAACATTACCGACGCCAACATTCTTACTGAACAGGAGCTCCTGAAACGCGACGAGATGATGCAGCGCGGAGAGTGGCTGTACGAGTCCGAGCTGCATTTGAAGCTGAAGCAGATCGAGTCCGAGAGCCCGGGCCTGCTGAAGTATACGAATCAAGACGTAGACGCACTCGCTGCCGAGGTAGAAGTGATTGAGGAGGCGGCCAAAGATTATTCCGTGCTAATCGATGAAATGCTGTAAGCAGTTGTCATTAATTAGTGATAGAAACTACGGTTGCAAACTGTTTTTGTGTTTGTTGAAGGAATACAAAGCACAGCCTCATCAGTGATCTGAATGAACTGGAATGCGCAACTCTGCCGTTGCACACAGCCGAAAGGGAATTGTTGATCGAGTGCCAAGCGAAGGCGCGCCAATTGGAGGAGGTGCAGCGGGAGAACTGCAAACTCAGCGAGAAGACCAACAAGGGATTCACCATTCAACAGGTGCCGCCGCTCTTCATGCACCAAATGCCACTGGAGCAGTATTTCTTTAAATGCGACTCGTTCATGCAGTATTTCACTCTCTACATGAAAGACAACTTCAAGTTGAATGAATTCGCTGATTTTGAGAGCACGGAGGCGGACATGCAGCATGTCAACAGCAAGCTGGAGAACTTGCAAAACTCGTAAGTGCACAAGCAAATACTAGTACCAAGAGTCATGAGTTCATATGCATTAAACACACACAGCATCAAGTTTTACACGCTCGAGTTCATTAAGGAGAAGGCCCAAGCAAAGGCTACACAGGCGCTGATCGATCACATTGACCTGAGCCAAATTCACTGCATCAGCCTAGCGGACATGGTGCGCGAAACACACGATCTGCAGCTGTTGAACGAGAATCATCTGAAGAACGCCCACGAGACCCTATTGAGTGCATTGGCCATGCACGTACAGCAGTACGCACAGCAGCGCATCGAGCTGGTTCTCTACGAGAACACAAAGCAAAAATTGGAGCGGGTGCTGCGTCGACGCAAAAATGACCAGCAGCTAACCAGCGTCATTTCCGATGCGCTGTCCAACGCCGAACTCATTTGGATAGCCATACAATTGGACTTGGAGAAGAAGCGCAACTGTGTAGACAGATCCACGGGTCTCTATGCGCAGGCGCAGACGAGCTGGCAGCGTGTGCAAACAATGCGTTCGCTGAATATCTGCCACAAAGGTAGCCAAGCACAGTTCTTACATGAAATCGGTAGCCAACTATCCGCACACCTCGGACAGAGTGTTCGCTGCGCCGAGGCAAAGACCTGTTTGTATGAGTACGAGAAGTTTGGACGTCTTTTGGCCTACTCCCTACAGAGCATGTTAAGCGAAAAGTCGTACGTTTACGCGCATGAGCAGCTTGCCGAACTGTGAGTAAATAATAGGATAATTATATTAACTAAACCCTTTTAAACTAACTAGTGATCTGGGTTCATAGTCCAATCAAATTTCTCGTTTCCAACGAAACTAACACATTTAACTACATGCATCCTTCTGATTTAAATTAGCATTGCAGAAAGATCAGTTTGGAGTCTGCCCTCCCTTTTATAAAGCCTATCCTATCCTCTCCTATTGAGCATATCCTAATTTGACGCATTTATTGTACTTCACATTCGCATTCTATACTTTTCATATGATATCAGTAATACAATACACTACCCATTGTTTTACAGCAAACAGCTGGAGCTGAGACTGAGCCCCTTCGTCTACAACTCGCCGCTGGAGCAGCCCATGTTCGAGCACGTTCGTTATTTGTGTCCCATGTTCAAAGTCTCACAGCAACAGTTGCATTTTGAAGAATCGCTCCGCCATTTGCGTACTCAGTTCCAGGAAAAAATCTTGGAACGTATGGTAAGTTAGAAACGAGACACATGGATAACATATCAAAATTATACGACATCAAAAAATTGTACTTCAGCCTATCCAATTCTTTTTTCTTTAAAATACGAGAATACTTGAAGCCAAACGAAAGGAAAAAAAATTTTATTGTTTAAAATAATTTAATATCATCAACTGAAATCGTTTTTAGTTTCTCTGAAATGCTAAAATTATTATTTTATTTCTGTTGTGCTTGACTCTTTTAATGGAGTAAAAACACCTTTATTTAAAAAACTTGTATTGATTGAGGCAACCTTTTCCTTATTGAATTATAAATTCAATGTAGCATATTTTGGACCAAGCTGTTCCATTCCTTATTATGACATCCTTTAAATTATTTTCGTACTTATTATTATTTGACCTTGTCCAGTTATGTACTAACAGTTGGTATCTGAAAGAACCATTTTGTTTGGTGCTATATAGTTTTGCTACGTTCATAAATTCGATTCTCTTCTCTGTCTTCTTCCAATTCAGGACAAGGAGAAACTTTGGCGGTACAACAAACTTTTGTGGATCTGGTTCCTCACCGAGCCGCAGCGCATGCTTCACGCAATTGATGAGGTGAAAAAGAGTGCCGCAAAGATACCGGCGCTAACGAGCTCTATACTTCGCCCAGGTGGAGGATTACATCGGAAATAAATCCTCAGAAGTAGTAGTAATATAATATAGTAATAGTTGTTAATACATAAAGTAAATGAAATCAAATCAAACGTAGAATATCTAAAATGTATCTAAGTGAGGTCACACATGCCGTACTCTTCTTATTTATGGTGCGTTTTATAAGTGAAGCACAACCTCTTTCTCTCCTTTTATTATGTTATCTCTTTCTCCAATGTAATTTTAACAGTGAAAAATGAAAATGTTTAATTTTGATTTCAAATAAAAATTGGCAATTCAAATTTCATTACCTTTCAATTATAATTCCTTTTGGGATTGTTAATATATTAAAAACGAAAACGAAAACCAAAAACGCTTGTTTTTCTATTTGTGTTTAAGAAGAGAATTATTCTTAAACGATATGTACCCCAAAAAATGGAAAATTGGTGCCCGAAATAAAAAGTTACCTTGAAAGTAAAACAAACAACATTTCGAAACTTATGAGAAATTGTTTTCCATGCTTACATATTCTAGTTCATTATATATATAAAAAGAAATAAATTCAGATAATAAATCTGAATAAAAACAAATTTCAATATTATAAAAAAAAACTAATATAAATATAACATTCTATTTTAATCATTTTAAGACTGCATAACAATATAATTCTTATGAAAATTAATATATCTGTTATCTCTTTCCCATTGTGTAATATATAATGCAACATTCATAAAAAAGATTCAAAGATTTATTTAAAATCGTTTAAAAACGTGTAAAAATATAAACTTTTTTTTAAGGTGCGTTATTCGAATTCGTATAAGATAAGGGTTGTTTTTATTTAAATATCGGTATATTGAATTACTAATGAACAAGAAAATCACGGTTATTAAAATACTCGAACAATTTTTGTTGGCATGGAAATTGTATATGAATATTTTCACAAACAAATTTAAAAAAAAATTATAAAAATTTTTCATAATGCCAATATTTTGAATTAAGAATATAAGAATTAATCTAGAAGGTAAATTATGACCAAATGCCATCATACATGAAAATCAGTTTACATTTAAAATCGACAAAGTTACGACAGTTTGAATAAAGGGGGCTATGGATCCTATGGATACATGGCAACATTTTTATCAATTTGGCATTATTTTTGACAAAAAATTGTACCCCTTCAGAATCAGTTAAAATATTGTTTTGTATGCCTATTTTTACAACTCCAATCGATTAAAAATAATTATTCGCATTTCTAAATTTTGAACTACATTTTTTTCGAAGATGAGTAGGGGGAAGTACATATTTTTACCATAAATTTAAAAAAATATATATTATATTCAATTATGTATATATTTTAAATGCATAATTATTCTAAAAGATAAATCATGACCAAAGTCAAACATGAAAATCAATTTAGTTCCGTCAAAGTTATGGGAGTTTGAATTATGGAAGCTATGGATTCGAGAGCTAAGCATGTCAAAATTTTTATCAATTTTGGCATGATTTTTGACAAAAAATTTTACCCCCTCAAAATTAGTTTAAATGTGGTATTTTATATCCATTTTGACTACTACAATCGATCAAAAGTATGTATTCGCATTTCCAAATATTGAAAGAAAAAAAATGTTTTCCAAAATGAGTAAGGGGGCGGAAGTTTGACCAAAAAATTAAAGAAAAAAAAACGAATTTACAAAATTGAATATATTTTGAATGCAGAATCAAACTGGAAGGTAAATCTTGACCAAAATGCCATCAAACATGAAAATTTGGTTCAGTTTCGACAAAGTTATAGCGGTTAAAATATGGGAGCTATGGATCTAAGAAGTTTAAATGTCAAACTATAGCACTTTATTTGATGAACGAGTGTGAAGATTAATTCAATGAAAATTCAATTATAGGAGGTATAATTTATGTATACATCTGGCTATCGGCATCAATAGCTGACTTAATTTAACCATGTCACACGGTCTCTCCGTCCATTCGTCCGTCTGTGCGATTGATGCGATCTCAATGACTTTTTATATGTGGACAGAAACAAATGTGTCGATTCGAATGTTTTCCATAATGTTACCTACCATCATCTACCAAAGGAGCCATCGCTAACGGACCCTCATCTAATGAACAAATGTTATCTGGCAAACACCTGGAGAAGAAGCGCTGGACACGCTTTGGCTTCCCGTTGGCTGATGCATTCGATGCGTGCTCGGCATGCACATGTTCCAGCGACGTGCTCTGAATGCGTTACCAGCAATGCCGTAGGAGCTGTTGTTGTTGCCGGCAACAGCCGTGTTCCAGCCAACGTTATTATCGTCATCATTCCGGCACAGTGTTTGCTTTGGCAAATAGCAGTTACCAAATGTGAGATTGATTGGCCTCAAAACAAAAACAGAAATAAAGTAAATAAAAGTTAAAATGCAGAGAGAAGGCGTTAATACGCACTGAAAGACTCCAACCGAGTCGGAGAAACGGAACCCGAGAGTGTTGCAAAGAAAGAAGAGGAAGCCAAATAATCAATAAACAAAAGTAAAAGCAACAACAAACAGCCAAATGGCTTTGTAAAATATTTGAAATTCATTTCGCGCCGTCGTACAGTGGTCAAAACTACTAATCTGGGACGGATTAATTAAACATCTTTTGGTTGTTATTGAATTTTTTTGATTTATAAAGATTTTTGAGTTATACAGAAGAATGAAACACATTAATAGGAACTCTACAACAAACAGTTAACAAATTTATTTTAATTTTATTTTATAAGGACGCATAATTAAAATAATACTAATATTCGCAATTTACTCATCTTTATGATATACGGATTTAAAAAAAATAATTTGTGCAATCTTTAGAGCAGATCATCAGTAATTAGTTTGAAAATTTAAAAATTTTATGTATTTAGTTTTAAAACTAAGGGGAATTACATACATATACCGTTTCTATTGACTCACCACGCCCCCAAAAGATCATCAGAAGACTGTATGAAAAACGAAGAAATGAACGGACGGACGGACATTACGCAAACCCAATATGCTTTTTGTTGGTTGAACAAGCTGAAATTGTGACTTAATCGGAGGTGGATGGTTTTTTACGACCACTGTGCGTCGCAACGAATGGTATTTCGATGACAGCATTTAATGGTTATTATGTAAAGGTTTTTTTGTTTGGTGTCTTGGTCAGTAGCAGCAACAAAGGTCAACCACACGCGAGCCCGTACTGCTCGAAAACCAGTAAGAGCAGCAATACCAGCTATATAGCTGAATTGATTTTGTTCCGGCCAAGCCTTAAAAATGGACCTTAATTTATTAAGGTATCGCTCTGTCTCAAGTCAAACAAGATTCATGGCAAAAACAACACCTGTTGCAATTAAACCGCTTGTAGGTCTTAAAATTAACCCGATAAAAAAAGGGCTAGGGGAATTACAGGAATTAGGCTAATTACCTATTTGATGCACCAGGATGCAAAATGATAATAAATAATAATCCCTTTAGAGAACTTCGTTCCAGAATTCCTATTAACCGGTACTGGTATTCCTCACCAATTTGGATCGGAAACTGGACGTTGTACTCCATAGCTGAAATTCAGAGGATTATTTTGTAGAGCAGAAATTTGCACCGTTTGGAATTGGGGTTTTTATTGTCAGCCTTTTATGCAATGTCTATTGAATATATTTTACAGATGACCGAATGGGTAAAGGGTTCACTTTAAAGTGGAGCGATCTCTACCGCCTTAGTCAAGAATCCGAGGAGTTCGATTGGCCAAAGTAGATGTAGTGGCAAACATAAGTCTCGCAGCTTGTATAATAGGCATGTCTAATGTGTGAAGGGTCTAACAGATTCCTTGTGGTACTCCAAAACTAATTACTCAAATGCCAGAAAGGACGTTGTGAGACTCGATTACCAGATAGTGTGGCGTGATCAGCTTAGTTTGCAGCATATATAGAAGTCCTGGAAGCCTTCTCGAATGCCCATGTTCTTGACCCTGTGTTTCTTGTAACCAAATAACGGATCCAAAATCAATCAATTCTTTTCCTGCGGTAGCAGCAGGCTCCTCAAAAATATTCCCTAGAATATTTCAGAAACAGTGACAGGCTAATTGGGCAGGCTAATTGGGCGACGTAGGATCAGCCTGTGCTTTGACAGACTTTGCTTGGCGATCATGATGATCTTCCCATTGAGTCATTGGTTGGGTCGTATCCAGAAGTTTTATTAGACTAACTCAATTTTAGACTTTACTGAATTTTGGGCAGGGTCCATTTGGCGTGTGGCGTTAAGAAGGGTGCGCACCCGTCCACGTTTTAATTGTTTCAATCGTTCGTTATTTTTATTTATCGTCCGAAGTTCAGAGCTGTCACCATATTCTGCTGAGTCTTTTTTTATCACTTACCATGACTTGAATTTCGTGAGTTGAGTTAACTGTTTGGCCAGGCATAGGTGGGTCACTTGCCTGACAATTCTAGCGGGTCTGCTTTCTACTTTCATTGGAAGGTTGGCGTTCACCAAACCCGCCGCCGAGTGGTTCGAGCAGAGGTCATGGAAAGGAGCATCCAACTGCTATTGCGCCAACCAATAATAGCGGACGCTTAACAGCACTCTGTTAGTTAAC
Organism: Drosophila melanica; assembly: GCA_004143765.1. Classification (NCBI taxonomy): domain Eukaryota; kingdom Metazoa; phylum Arthropoda; class Insecta; order Diptera; family Drosophilidae; genus Drosophila; species Drosophila melanica. Next base: position 1,071 of record SCDT01002387.1, on the reverse strand, counting down.
AGCTGCAAAGTGCGACTGTCGCTGATTTCGCTACTTTTAACAGAGCTTTGCCCATTTCGCTGCTGCTTTGCGGCTGCGCAGTGGCGAGACAACCTGTTGTTGCCCCTCGTAGCAACTGTTAATACCAAATCGAATTCAGTGTAACGGCGACTCTTGAGCGGAACTGTTGGATTGGCGGTTTTTTGAACCAACAATTGGTATTTTTGTTAGTTGTTTGTTCGCGAAATGAAATCGAAACTGAAAAAGTCGCCGAATTGAAAAGTTTAACGTATTTATTGTTTCTATCAAAGTATATTAATTTATCATTAAATATTTTTGTTTTATTTTTTTGGGTTTGAGTGTACAAATAAAACCCAATAAAATACCGAATAAAAAAGAAGAAAAAGAATACGAAAGTGTATTTGGAAAATGTAATGGGGAGAATGGTGGTAAAAGCCCCGCCTGCCGAAAGTGAAAAAAACTAAATGCGCAGACGTGTGTAACAGTTTTTTTTTTCGATCTGGTTTTTTGTTGCTTCTGTTTCAGTTGTTGTTGTACTGTTGTTAAAGCTGCTGCTGCTGCTGCTGCCACGGTTTCTGGGCAATAGAGCATAAAACAACGCAGATCTGCGCAGGCGCAGAAGATTGCATAAAATTTCTGCAGCAGCCAAAAAAAGAAAAAAACAAAGAGACGAAAATCAACATCAACATCAACGACTGAAACGACAACAACAACAACGCGCTTGGCCCACTTTTAAAATACATTTTTCAAATATTTTCGTATCACATTAAAGCTATAAATATAAGGTAAATCATTTTGATTGCGTCGCCGTCAAACAAAAAGACAACCCGTCGACTGCGCTTAGCTGCAACACCGACAGCACCAATAATTGTTACAGCAACAACAACAACGACATCGTCCAAATATTTAACTGCTGACAACTAGTACAACAACGAGTTGCCAATAAAAGCCTTGCCGCCAAAATGCTTCCGGTAAGTTACCAAAGTGTCTGATACAAATATCATTGTTTATATATATATATATATATATATATATTTTTTTTTTTTTTTTTGTATTTTTCCAAAAATTGTT
>SCDT01002386.1:0-13534 GCA_004143765.1 Drosophila melanica | reverse complement strand
TTCACACTCTCCCCGTTCCAGAAACAGGAAGAAAACATCACAGATCTAACGGGAGTACAAGCTTCATAAGCCCCCCGTTTAACTGACGACACGCCCTAGTGCCTCCCCTCTCTCCGCTGACGCAGCACACCCTCGAAATACGCTGGGCCGTCAATGGCTCTCTACTGGGTGCGCCCGCTGTTCTGCCACCCGTAGACAGCTTTGATCCGGATCTGGAGCAAGCGGTGAAAACCGCAGTCTCGTCGGCAGAAAGCCTCGAAACACAGAACCATGTCCTGTCCTTCCTGCTGGAGCAGGTCGATCGCCTGAAGCAGGTGCGTGCAGAGACAGCCACAGACCACACCCGTATGGCGCTGAACCGGCAACTCGCCAGACGCGGATATGCCGAACCCGTTGCCCCTGCCCCGAGAGCGCTGGTCATTGACAGCGCCCTGCCGGACGGCCTGCGGGATGCCGGATCGCTGGCAATTCTGTCGCACATCCGGGCCCTGCAAACTCTGGGGTATCAGGTCACCTTTGTCGCCGCTGACGGGATAGGAACGCGGGCTCCCTTCCCTGTTCCGGATGTCATGCTTTGTAACGTGCCATTTTATAATTCGGTGGAAGAGGTTCTGACACGGCATGCCAACAGCTACGACGTTGTTTACCTCCATCGGCAACATGTGGCATCGCGTTACATGACCCTTGTCCGCCAGACCCAGCACCGGGCCCGGGTTGTTTATGCGGTGGCGGATCTACATCATGTTCGCGTCGCCCGTCAGGCTGTCATTGAGGGACGCCCCGAACTGCTCGCAACGGCACGCCGGTTGAAAGCGTCCGAATATGAGATGGCCCGCAAGGCAGATGTCGTGCTGACTCATTCTCTTGCTGAACTGGATCTCCTGCGCCGGGACGTGCCATCTACCACTGTTGTGCAGGTCCCGTGGGCTGTCCCGGTCAAAAAACGTGTCCCGGCATTCCAGAAACGTACGGGGCTTGCCTTTATCGGCAATTTTGCTCATGCGCCCAACGTTGATGCGGCTCACTGGCTGGTCGACGAGATCATGCCTTTGGTGTGGAAACAGGCGCCGGAAATCATCTGCCATCTTGTTGGCAGCGGCATGCCGGGAGAAATTCGACGCCTTGCCAGCGACCGTGTCCATATTAGGGGTCATATTCCTGATCTTTCCTCCGTAATGGATCAGGTACGACTGACTGTTGCCCCGCTTCGGTTTGGTGCAGGAATTAAAGGGAAGGTCCTCGACAGTCTCGCTGCAGGCGTGCCCTGCGTCATGACGCCGGTCGCCACCGAGGGACTGATCTTACCCGAAGCACTGACAAAGCTTCTCGGCACCGGAAACGCAAATCTGGCAAAGCTGATTCTTCACGCCCACACGGAACGCGACCTGTTCAATCAAAACTCGAAGGCTGGGCAAAGCTATATCAGCGATCAGCATAGCCAGCAGCGTGTCGCTCAAAGCTTGCAGATGTCTCTTCGTGCGGCGTCAGGCACTCAACAGGCTGGGTAACCCAACTATCTGAAAGACAGAAAGCACATCTGCGACCGTCAATGTGACGCGAAACGGCGCAGATGTAACGCCATACCGATCACGGGAAAATCAGACGATTCGAGTCAAAAATAACGACATTTTTTATGGGGAATAAAATTTTTTTTCTAGCAGTTGACGTTGACTGTACTTCCGCCCGATCGCTTGTCAAGTGAAATACTATGCCCCCCTTGCGGTAACAATATTCGGATAATACTGTCAGGGCACACAGAATAACCAAACACACATCGGGTCCCATCAGGTAAAATCCGTTCCATTTTCTGTGTATCGCCAATAATGGAAAATAGAACAAAAGGAAAATCTATGAATATTTCCAGTTTTATCAAAGAACTCGTCAAAGACGAGTTCAACAGGGGAAATGTCCCGGCCAGTGGCTACTCTTCGGATGGAGTATTCGAAATCGTAGACGACCGTTTTTACGATACAGACACAGCGGAAAAACTGGCGACCGTTCAGGCCCCTGAGTTGTGTGGTGATGATTTCGACTACTATCGGGAAGAGCTTTACCGCACAGAAGGAGGTGCTTTCTTTTTGGTGGGCCGGGGTCACGGTTGCACCCCCTGGACATATGGTGGATATCCCGGTCACCTGGTTATCCCGATGACGGACGCTTCTGTCCGTCGATGGCTGCAGGGACGAAATCTGAGTTACCTTTACATCCGCCTCTTTGGAATGCCTCCTGAAGCCGGACGAACGGAACCCTTCTCTGTTGTACTACCTAATGATCTGACGGAAAAAATTTTCAGGAAAGCATACACTGAGAATATTTCCGTGCAGATTTGGGTCGGAAACCTTCTGAGGGCAACACTTCAGCATGAGAATGGTCATAAAGACACCCCTTCGTAACGTGTTCCATGACAGCATGGCGCCTCTTCTCACAGAAGAGGCGCTTGCGCGTCGACTATTAGTGTATTCTTGCAATACAAGAACTACATGAGATCACGGTATATTATCTTATACTTGATGCTGATGTTCAGGGTCACAATTATCCACCCAAAAAAGGCGTTGACACGATTTGATAGCCACTCCCTTCATTCAAACTGAGCAGACAGACTGCTGTCGCCTTCTTTGCGGACATTCGGTTCGGAAAATTCAGCTTCTGACAGCTGCCACTGTGTGCGAAAAAAATTACCCGTCTGTTGATCGGGTTAATTCCTCCCAATCCTCAATTTCTCTTTCCACGCGAGAGAGACGGTCACGAACCAGGCGCAGAGCATCGCTCCCCAAAAGGAGTTGAGGTGGAGGCGTGTCCGACGCAACGAGCTGAAGCACTGTCGCAGCAAGCTTTGCCGGGTTGCCCAATTGTTTGCCGTCCTTCTCGTGGCGAGCGGCCCGGATCGGATCGAACAGATCGTCGTAGTCCTTGATCGATCGCTCGGTCCTAACCATCGAGCGACCGGCCCAGTCTGTTCGGAAGGATCCAGGGCATAGCGCGGTGACGTGAACCCCAAAAGGCGCCATCTCTGCACGCATGACGTCCGAAATGCCCTGCAAAGCAAATTTGCTGCCACAGTAATACGAGATACCCGGCATGGTGATCAGACCACCCATTGATGTCACGTTCACAATAAACCCGCTGCGGCGTTCGCGAAAACGCGGCAGGAAGGCTTTGGCAATCGCAACGGCTCCGAAGACATTGACGTCGAACTGGCGGCGCATTTCTTCGAGAGGAGATTCCTCCAGAACCCCTTCATGCCCATAACCGGCATTGTTGATGAGTACGTCAACCGGACCATGGTCTTGCTCCGCCTGTGCGACGATGGCGGCGATACGGTCGAAGTCAGTGACGTCACACAGGACCGCGCGAACATCCGGCAGTCGCTCCAGTAAGGACGCTCTTGCTGTTTGCGATCGGACTGTACCAATCACCCGATGACCTGCCTCAAGGGCAGCCTGGGCAATCGCCAACCCAAATCCCGAATTGGCACCCGTGATAAAGAAGGTTTTCTGTGGCATGGCTCTGCTCGACTCGATTTCGTTCATGCCTTGACCAATAATAGCGTATTATCCAGCGCTATACTGCGATTTCTCTAATATCCTTGCATGATCCTATGAATTATCAATCAGATACCTCTTCGCTCCTCGCATTGGCTGCGGAACTCGCACCGCGATCTGGCTATAACGCCACGTCTCTGCCGAATGTCCGTATCCTGCGTTCCGAGGCTGTCCTCAAAGATGTGCCGGTTCTTTATCGCCCTGGTGCGGTTTTCGTCCTGCAGGGGGGCAAGCAGGGTTTCCTCAATGGCGAGATCTACCGATATGATGCCGAGCATTATCTTGCCGTTTCAGTCCCTGTGCCTTTCCGGATGGCTTCGCAGGCTAGCCCTGCTCATCCTCTGCTGGCCATTTACTTCGATTTCGACCTGCATCTTGCTGCTGAAATAGCGACCGCACTGAAGAGACAAGCAGGTCATGACGAAAGAATGCAGGCGCGAAGTCTGATTTCAAGTCGAATGGCACCTGCCATGACGGATGTACTTCAACGCCTGCTTCATGCTCTCCGTCATCCCCAGGAACTCGCTATTCTCGGCCCGGGGCTATTGCGTGAATTGCATTATCGCATCCTGGTCGGGCCTCAGGGCGGATCGCTGATGGCAGCCTTGCGTCGCAATGGCACGACAGACAGGATCGTGCAGAGCCTGACGCTGATCCGCGAACGCTACAAGGAAGGGTTATCGGTTCCGGAACTTGCTGCAACAGCCGGTATGAGCGTTCCGTCATATCACGTCGGCTTTAAGCGCCTCACCGGGAATACCCCGATTCAATATCTCAAGGCGCTGCGGCTGCATGAAGCCCGGCTAATGATCGCACGACGTCAAGGAACTCTTGCCGTTATTGCCGCCGAAGTTGGCTATGCCAGTGCGGCCCAGTTCAGCCGGGATTTCAAACGCCATTTTCATCGCACCCCAACCGAGGAGGCTCACTGGATGCGAGAACATCTAGGTGAGCCACCACAGGCTTGACGCGCAAATCCCGCGCCCGGCAATGACCGATTGCTTAGTAGACAGTCAGGATACGCCCTCATGTCAGACATCTAAGTAATGATGGCGATTGCCCTAAAGCTGACATTGCCAGGCGAGCCGCAATAGACCACCTTGGGACATTCCAGACATTCCGCCGTTGCCAGAACCCGACAGTCGAGGACAGTGTAGTGAGGACGCGCAATAGTAACCGGCCGCCAAGGGGCACACGCCAATCGCATTTGTCTTGGAGCTTGTACTTGACCAAGTCTGGCGAAAACGTAGGATTGTTTTAGGTTTTAAGCGGGGGATCGGCTCCAAACTATGGCGAGCGGCAACAAGTTTGATGCTACGGCATCGATGGTCGGGTACCTATATCAATGTCGTTTCGCGCTGTTCAAGGCGATTGAAGCGACGCGCGATGCCCCCGGGGCGGACATCTCGATTGAGCGGTTCGATGATGTCGCGTTCGAGCAGAATGGCGATCCCGTCGAACTGATTCAGACCAAACATCATCTTGCCGGCAAGGGCAGCCTTTCCGACGCTAGCACCGACCTGTGGAAGACGCTGCGCGTCTGGGCCGAGCGCATCGCGGCCGACCCCGCGACAGTACTTTCATCCCGATTCTTCCTCATTACTACCGCAACCGCACCTCCCGACTCAGCCGCGTCTCTGCTCCGGGCGGATGGTCGAGACGAGACCAAGGCGCTGGCGCTGCTCGAAGCCTCTGCTGCTACATCGACGAGTGCGACCAACGCACCCGCTTACCAAGCATTTGGCGCGCTCAGTCCAACGCTGCGTGTGGGCCTTCTCGAGGCCATGACGGTTCTCGACGCGGCATCTGAGGCGCTCGACCTGCAAGCCGATATCGAGGCTGAACTGCACCACGCCGCGAAGACCCAGCACGTTCCAGCGCTTGTTGAGCGTCTGGAAGGATGGTGGTTGCGTCAGGTCATCGCCTCGCTCTCTGTCGCAGGCGCCCCACCGATCCCTGTCGTTAGCGTCGATGCCAAGATCGAAGAACTCCGCGAGAGTTTCCAGCGTGACGCCTTGCCAGTCGATTTCGCCGAACTTGACGTGACCCAGGAGATACTAGACGAGCATGACGGGCGTCTTTTCGTGCGCCAACTACGCGATATCGAGGTCGCGCCGAAGCGGATAGGATGGGCAATCCGCGATTATTATCGCGCCTTCGAGCAGCGATCGCGATGGGCACGCGACGACCTGCTCGTCGACAATGAGTTGCAACGCTACGAGCGTGGCCTGATCGAAGCGTGGGAGCCCCGCTTCGAATCCGCCTGCGAGGAATGCGACGGACGAGACGATGCCCTCCGGATCGCCGCGGGCAGGCAAATCTATAAATGGGCGGAGTGCGACGCCGATTTCCCACTCCGCTCGGTGCGGCAGCGGTTCCTGACGCACGGTAGCTTTCATATTCTCGCCAACCGCCTGGCCCTAGGATGGCACCCAGACTTCCGTGCGAAGGGAGGCGACGATGAGTGACGAGGCATCTGGTGCTCGGCCGGCTTGGAGAGACAGGCCGCAAGAGGAAGCCCGTCTGCTTAACCCGGCCTTTGTCGGGATGCTGTTGTGCCGCATGGTGGCCGACTATACGCGCAAGGCGGGCCGCCCAATGCCGATCGCGTTGGCGTTCTTGCTCGTACCGATCGTGCTTCATCGCCGCACCCGCGAAGCATTGCCAAAATCGACCGTCACTGGCGTACTGTCCTGGCTGCAAGAGCATAAGGACGTACATATCACGTTCTCTGGCCGCATGCGCCTGACCCGGGCGGTCACGCAGGAAGCACTAATGTTCGCCATGGCCCACGCTTATCTCGCGGTCGATGGCACCGCACTGGCGGTCGGCCGCCGCCGTATACCAGCATCCTATCCCAGGGACGCTAATCACACTGACGAGACCCGCGAATGCGTTGACCGGGCGGCCTTTGTCGGCCGGTGGCTTGCCGGCGCCGGAACCGATCACACCATCTTCGCTGCATGGGGAGTGGCGCCATGACCTTCCAGATTGCCAATATCATCCTCTACAGCCATGACGGTCGGATTCGGGAGTTGCCTTTCAGGATCGGCGAGTTGAACGTCATCACCGGCGCGTCGAAAACCGGCAAGTCGGCACTGATCGACATCGTGGACTATTGTACCGGCCGCGACGACTGTTACGTCGCCGAAGGCGTCATCCGGCGACACGTGTCGTGGTTCGCCGTGCTATTCCAAACAGGCGACAGCCAAATCTTTGTGGCCCGTCGCAACCCCGGCCCCGGAAATAAGACGAGCCCCGACATATACGTGCAGCGGGGCACGAGGATCGAGCCGCCTGCCATCTCCGTGCTAGCCAAGAATTTCACGCTCGATGCGCTGGGTAAAATGCTGGACGCAGCTGTCGGCATCAACGAGAATCAGCATCGGCCTCCCATGGGCCAGACCCGCAATCCTCTCACTGCCAACATCCGTCACGCACTGACATTCTCGTTCCAGGATCAAGACGAGATCGACAGCAAGAAGATCCTGTTCCACCGGACTGGCGACAATTTTATCGCCCAGGCCGTCAAGGACAGTCTGCCTTACTTCCTCGGCGCGATCGACGAGGATCGTCTGCTCAAGCTCTCGCTTTTCGATGCCGCCAAGCGCGAGTTGCGGCGCCTTGAGCGCCAGCTCCGGGAGATTTCGAACGCCAGTTCGGATGAGATACCCGAGGCCCGGGCGTTGCTCGAATTGGTCTGGTCGATGAGCGCGTCGTCGCATCGACACCCGAGGCTGTTATCGGCGCCCTTGTTCCTCTGGCGGGAGCCGATTTCGTCGGCGGCAATTTTGTCGTCGGCAGCGCCGACGATGCGCTGGTAAGGCTGCGCACTGAGCGCGCCGCGCTGCGAAACGAGATGGAAGAGGTCAAGTCGGAACTGCGCGAGACGCGGCTCTTCCGCACCGAGAATGGTGGCTATCGACGCGAATCCGGCGAGCAGCGCGCCCGGCTGAGCGTTATCGGCCTGTTCCGCGACGCCGAGGCGGATCATGTCCATTGCCCCTTGTGCGAAAGCGTGCTCGAGACGCCACTGCCCGCGGTCGATGAAATCGCAGGCGCGCTCGCCGGGATGCACCAAGAGCTCCAGGCCGTTGAAACCGAGAGCCCGAAGATCCAGGCGAAGCTCGCTGCTCTTCAGGAGCGTGAGACCGGGCTGGAAGGCCGTTTGCGCGAGAACGGTCAGCGCATGGCAGCTCGCATCCGAGAGAACGAATTCCTTGCCAAGCAGCGTGACGATTTCGTCGTTCAGGCCCGAACGATCGGCAAGATCACGCAATATCTAAACACCTCGGCCCGCAGCGCCGACAATTCGGCGCTGGTGCGGCAGGTCGAGGAGGCGCGCGCGCGCGTCGCCATGCTCGCGGATGAGGTCGGCGACGACAGCGCTCAGGAGCGGCTTGAGACCTATCTCAACATCATCGGCCGGATGATGACTGACTACTCGGAGACGCTTGACCTCGAGCATCGTGGCAGCCAGCTCCGGCTCGATATTCGCAAGCTCACCGTGATCGCCGACACAATCGACGGGCCGGTGCCGCTGCAACGGATGGGCAGCGGCGAGAACTGGGTCGGCTATCACGTCCTCACCCATCTCGCGCTCCACAAATGGTTCCGCCAGAAAGCGCGACCTGTGCCCGGTTTCCTCATTCTCGACCAGCCATCCCAAGCGCATTATCCGCCGGAGAAGGATGCCGACGACGGGTCGATCGCGTCGCTTGCGGACGAGGATAAGACGGCGGTGCAGAAGCTTTTCTCGCTGATTGCCAAGGTTGCCCGTGAGATCGCGCCCTCGCTTCAGGTGATTCTGCTCGACCATGCCGATATCAATGAGGACTGGTTCGATGCCGCCGTAGTTGAACGCTGGCGGCATGGCCGCAAGTTGGTACCACTTGACTGGATCGATTCCTAATGTGCAACGCTGCCGAAGCAGCACTCTACGAAAAGACTAGCGATCGTCGATGAAAGGCGATGTGCCGCCTCCACGTTACTGGGCTGGCGCCACCACTTTGCGCAGGATCAGCTGATCCGAGTCTATCGATCGGCGGCGGGATGCGGCCGATGTTTCGCTCCGATCAGTCTCAGTGGTGGCTTCAGTCGAGATCAGACCTTCGTCGGCACGAATCTGAAAGACTGGTTTTGGTCGATAGCCATCATGAGCGTGAGAGCTGCGAGTGGTAGTATCCGGTCATTTCTTCCCGCTAATCGACATTCAGCTCCCTCCGAAGCTTGCTACTGCCCAATAATATGAAACCAGACAGGCGGCATTCGCCTACATCTCCGACATACAATTGCCCAGATTTCTTTCCGCGTAGCAGACATGACTAGCGCAAACTACTGTTGCCACTTGGGCCAGTTGCGGAATAGCCGGTGTCGGACGACGAGTGCGTGAAGCCGACGTTCCCGCTAAGCACGTGTTCCGTCAGGAAGTGACCTGTGTCCGTCGCTCTCCTGCCTTTGCTTGCTGATGCGATCGCTGAAGACATCTTTGCAGGCGATCTCTCTGGATCCCACAATGCGGCCTGTGGATCATATCAGAGATGCCGTACGGATGGGCCGCCTTCGACGTGTCCCGGCACATCAAATGCAAGTAAGGTCAGCTTAAGCTTACGGCTCGCGTCATCAGCGCGCGCGAATGTGAACGCAAACTCTGTTTCGCCCCGCTTGCCGTCGAAGCTGGTACATTGCGGATGCTTCTCCATCGTCGGACGAATCTTCGCCAGCACATCCGAAAAGGAACGGTTGCGATTGAATAGAAGAATCGCTGCCTTGGTATCCCGCCAACTGAGATAGCCCAGCACCTGATCGATAGCTTCGGACAAGGCTTTCTCACCTTTCCAGATTTTGCATTCGCCGATGAAGATGTTGCGCCCCTGCGAGGTAATCAGGATGTCGGTCTTACCGCCATAATTGAAGGCCTCTCCGCGTGCCTCGCCTTCAAATTTTGCATTGAGCGGCACGAGGAACTGGAACCGCAGCGTTTCCTCATCCATGTCGGCATAGGCATGGGGGCTACGTTCCATGACTTCTGCCATCTGCTGCAAGGTGTCGAGGATATCGCGGTAGATGGCATCGCTAAGGGCTGGCTCAGGCGGCGCGACCGGACGTGCCTGCGGCAGCTGCGGGGCGATTTTCTTGCGGGCCGCAACTGGTGCTGCGAAGGTGGCAGCGCGGTCATTACGCTGCTTGAGGGCGAATTTGAGTCCGGACGCAACGGATCCGGTCTGGTCGGCGCGAGCGCGCCGAGCCTGTACATGGCTATCGACGACCGCAGCGATGGAATCGTTCCAGCCCACCACGGAGGGACGCAACCAGCCCAGATGCTGGTCGAGGTCTTTCAGGAACCGATCAAACGTGGCGTTGACCAGCTCAGCAGTGGGCTGGCGCTCCACCATTGTTGTTGCGATGACCGTCCCTTTAACTGTCCCGCGCGGTGGGTTCATGTTGAAGGTGGAACCCCGGCAGAAGAACAAGTCTTTATCGCCGGTGAAAGGTATTTCGAGCGTGTACCACTGAGCGTCTACCGACACGGAGCCGCCGCCGTCGTACCCACTGCGGAAACCACCGTACCGCCCGACTTGCATCTTCGTGCGGCCTTCATCAATGCTCGGCTCGCCTAGTTCGATCATTTCCAGCTGATATTTCTGCTGCGCGTAACTCTGAAGTTCGGCCAGATCGGTATTTAGCAGACGACTGTCCGCCATGGCATCCAACTCTTTCAGCAGCTCCGTCCGGTGGTTCTCGATAACCCGCGACAAGTCGTAATTATAAAACAGCAGTTCGTCGGCCATCACTTATTACCCCCTACCTGGGCAATATCAGAACATATGGAAAACACGAAATGCGTAGATGGAGCTGGTGCCCATCCCGATGTAAAGGGGTGCATGGTGCGAATAGCTGGCTTCTGCCACCCTTATCCCGATAGCCGACTATCTGCTCCCCCCCCCTGATCTACCTGTCTGCTCGGTGATACAGGAGCAGACAGGCGGCAGTCGCCCTCAAGTCGGTCGTTCAGGGGCCAATTTACGTTTTCCGAAAGCGGACATGCAATACTGCTCAAAGACCAGGGCTATCGTCATCGAAAGGTAGGGTTGGCGCGATCGATATGGACTGGTTAACCGAAAGTACTTGATGTAACGGTGACACATGACTCCACGTGCTCTCAGTTCAGCTTACCTGCTGGCCTTTTGGCCTCTCGTCTTGCTTGCACTGATTGTACGCCTGACATTTGGCGGAATTGCTTCTCCAGCAGCACTGATCGACGATCCACTCAAAACTTTTGCGAAGCTGAGCATTCTTTGCGACGATCAGAGCGCATCGTCTGATCCAGACGGACAGCACCATCGCTCAGATCCAGACGGACAGCACCATCGCTCAGCCGCCCCCGATGATGACGGCTTTCTTCTGTCCGAGGCATTGGACCTGCTTGTTGTAAGCATCGTTTTCTGCCTTTTTGTAGGACTGCGTGTTGCTGGCATTCGCCCGGCATGGATGTTCACATCCATCCGGGGTCCGCCAACACCGAAACGGACTTCTCTCTGTCCTCAGGGACCTCCTGCCTGACCTGAATTGAAAGAGCCGCTCACCTGCCATGTAGGTGAGCTTTTTGTGCTGTCTCTTCAGGTTTCCTCATATGTTTCGTACTGCTTATTTTTCACTCCCGTTTTACGGGACAATGATCGCTGGCACCATTTTCTCAGCTACCACTACGTACGCTGCCATCGGTGCGGAGAAGTCCCGCCCTTCTTTGAGCCAACGTGCTCTTCCTAGGCCCAGAACCCGCAAACCTCCCATCAAAACCGAACAGATTCTTGTAACGGGATTAAGCCGATCCTCTGCCCTTACACGTCCGGCAGGCCAGACAACTTATAGTTCCGACAGAGGGAGTTTCGCGAACCAGGTTGGCCAGAGTGTTGCGGATATGGTGGTGACCATTCCCGGCGTCAGCTTTACTCAGGGGAATGGCCCCCGTGATACTGTGGTATCCGTCCGAGGGTCGGGAGATCGCCAGTCCTATGGCCTGAAAAATCTTCAGGTGCTGGAAGATGGGTTCCCCATGACCCAACCCGATGGAACTGCGCGGGCCGATCTGATTGATCCTCACGCCTATCAGGGTGTCGATGTTTTCGAGGGGCCAGCCTCAACCCTTTACGGCAATTACGCCATTAATGGCGCCATCAATTTCCGCACCCGGAAGGGAGCGGACATCCATGGACTGGAACTGGGCTCCGATTTCGGTAGCTTCGGGATGTTCAATAATTATGCAACGCTGGGTTTCGGCAACAGACACTACGATCTGATGATCTTCGGCAGCGACGTGCGTGGAAACGGATTTATTGCCAACAGCCGCTACAATACCTCGACGGAAAATGTGCGGCTTCGTGTCAATCTGACTTCATCCGACCGGCTGATTCTGAAATTCGTCAACAACGTCACCGATGCTTTTCTGCCGGTAAGACTGTCACTCAGTCAGTATCGCGCCAATCCTTACCAGCAGGGGTGCGCCCACGCGTCCAGCGCGGCAGCCGGATGCGCGTCTGTCAATCTGTTGGTCAATGGCCGCTATGGCGCAAAGGTAGCCATGAGTCCTGAAGCCGCCGGTCTTGGGCGTTTTGACCGACGCACGGTCGTCGGTCTGCGCTGGGAGCATGATTTTAACAGCCGCACAACCTGGCGAAACCAGTTCACCTACGATCAGCGCCATATCGACCAGCCGACGTCGCCCACGGCCTATGTGGGTCCGTATAATTCCTATAATGTGAGCAGCGACGTCACCAACCATGCCCAACTCGCTGGCAGAGCGTTGGAGACGTTTGTCGGCGTCAGTTTTGATTATCTCGATTTCGGTTCCCAGACTTACAACATCATGCCCCTTGGCGGTGCAACACGAGGAGCCATGAGCTCGGAAAGCTATGGACACCAATGGAACCTTGGGGCGCGTTTTCAGGAAGACTGGCATTTTGCACCCGACTGGCACATCGTAGCCGGGCTCGGTGGCACATATTCCGATATTGGCGCAACCGAAACACTTTATGGCTACTCCGCGACGGCCAATATCCGGAATTACATCACGGCCAATCGTTTCTATTTCAATCTCGCTCCAGAAGGCGCGTTAATTTACACACCGTCAAAAGACTGGACACTGCATACCCGCGTTGGCACAGCCTATGGGACCCCATCTTCTCGTCCAATCTTTTCATTACCCCACAGGGGGAATACGGGAACAACACACAACTGAAAAGCCAGACAAGTGTCGGCATTGATCTGGGCGCTGACTGGCATCCCTCCTCGACTATCAGCATTCAGGCCACTGGCTTTTACGAGTTTTATAAAAACGAACTGGTCAGCCAGTCTGCCGGCGTCAACACCGTTGGCTCCTACACCTTCAACGCACCTGCGTCCGAACATCGTGGTGTTGTTCTGGGTGTGGAGTGGAAGCCGTTGCCGAAAATGCTTCCTGGTGGACGGGTTAAACTGAGTTACACCTACGATAATCAGGTTTATACCAATTACACCGAGGTTCTTTCCAACAGCACGCTCTCACGCAGCTTCAGCCGTAAAGGGCATTATATTCCCGGGGTCATTCCCAATTTCCTCAATGCCCGCTTTCTTTACGACCAGCCTGACGGTCCTCTGGAGGGACTGGGCGGATACGCGGAAGTCACGTGGCGTGATTCTTACTGGCTGGATAACGCCAATCGCCTGAAAGCCCCGGGTTACGCGCTGCTTAATCTTGAAATGCATTATGATCCCCCCGCCCGGTTCGGCTGGACGCATCGTTTGCACTGGTATTTCGAGGTGCAGAACGTTGCCAACCAGACCTATATCGCGGGTGCCACAAACATCAGCGATAGCCTGCAGGCAAATGGAAACCAGGCTGGGGCTGCTACACTCATGAACAACACAGGCTCCATCTACGCAGGTTCACCCCGCGCCTATTTTGGCGGCGTACGGATCAGGTTCTAAGGAATATTGTGATGACCACACACCCT
>SCDT01002385.1:2213-22188 GCA_004143765.1 Drosophila melanica | reverse complement strand
TTTTTATGCTAATTGTGACAAATAAAATCGATTAAAACTATAAATTCGCAATTCTAAATTTTGAAAAAAAATTTTTTTCCGAAATTCACAAGGGGGGACCTTTGCTTTTTTGACCAAAAAATTGAAAAAAATGTTATTTTCGAAAATGAATATATTTTGAATGTAGAATTAAAGTATAGGACAAATCATGATCAAAATGCCATCAAACGTGAAAATCGGTTCACTTTTGAGAAAGTTATGAGGGTTTGATATATGGGAGCTATGGAATCTGACAAGTGTACATGTCAAAATTTTTTTTGAACTATATGTTTCTGAACCAAGGAAGCTTAAATCTTCCCCTGTCATTCAGGTGAAATGAATAAGTTTTAAATTCATTTCTAGCTGTTGAAATCCACCCAACCCCTTCTTTTCATTATTAGCTTATGTCCCAGACTACTAACGCCTCTATATGGCTATACACTTCCATTTCCTCCTCCAAGTTCGTTGCAGACATGTCTATGCATTATTTGCATAAATTCCGCTGAAGCTATTTTCCGAGCAGCCGCCCCCGCAATGCGCTTTTACAGTTGGAGCTAAGCAATTGTTGTGTTTTGTTTGCACTTGCTGCGATTTGCCGGCGTTGCCGGAGTCTCCACAGACTCGAGCTCGAGTAAAATGTGTTGTCGCCAACAAAGCCCAGCATAAATCCAACGCTCCGCCTCGGTTGCTGCCATTGTCACTTCGGCTGGCGTGGTAAGAGTCGAAAATATGGCAAAAATTACACACACATTTACTAATACATACACACACACGCACACACACACACACACACATACATATCTGACACTGTGCGCCGCTAAATTAAAAATTTTGCACAACGTAAAAAAAATCAGCGATAAAAACAGAAAAAAAAGAAAAAGGAAGAGAAAACCTTGCTTCGCTGGGGAAATAAAAGATTCACAGTCAATTTTCTTTTATGTGGCAACTACTCACTCCGCTTGTACAGTCATGAACAAAAGTATACGCACAAGCGTGCCTCTCGTTTTTATAGCGCTAAGCATATTTTTTACTTGGCATATGGTTTATTCTTTATTTTTGCGGGGAGTTTTCATTTGTTTTGCAGTCAGTCTGGCAACGCTGGAAGCATAGGTAACTGTGTGTGTGTATTTTAATAAATTTTTGCCAAAAGTTACACAACGGTATTCGAAAAAAACAAAAAATTACCATGCGGCCCTTATCAACACACATCAAGAGTGTTTTGCTCGATGGCACTTTGGGGAGCAACTATGAGCGGTCGGAGCATGTGTGTGTGTGTGTGCGTGTGTGTGTGTGCGACAGTGACTAATAAAAGCGCTCGCATATATGGCCATTGCCTGCCGTTTTTACCCGCAAAAGCAATATAATAGTCAAGCAGCGGCGCGCGTGTAATATGCATACAATATTTTCATTTTGCCGCTTTATTTTTTTCACAGTTTTCATTTGTTATTGCAAAAAAAAAGAAAAACAACAAGGTAAAGTTATTTGCGGGCATACCGAAGATGAAATACTCTTGCTTGGTAAATTTACGATGTATAACTGAAAGCATAAAATTTACTTGGGTTTCATATAAGTCATTAACCATCCTTTTTTTTAGTGGATCAATTATTTTGTCTAAAATATTTTCTTTTCATATACATTTTTGATACGAAAATCGTTTAAAAAGAATTAATTTTTTGTATAAAGAAGTGTACAGATTTTCATGAGTTTATTTCCTATATACAGCCGAGGTCTTTTTTCAATGCGTTGCATAGTGCTTTACCAAATTGAAATAACCTAGATAAGGGTATACAAATAAATGCTACTTTTCTGCTGTTATCTCACTTGCCTGCCGCTCAGTCGGTTGCTCTGTCGTTCCGTCGTACAAATATCCCATAGAGCCGCTGGCAGGCACACCCACACACCCACACACCCACACACATACACAACACACACTGACAGCAAATAAACTGCTCATAAAGCAAAAAAAAAAAAAAATTGGTAAAAACAACAAAGCAAAGGCGTAAGAGACCAGTTGTGGCAGTCAAGAGTTGGAGTGAGAGATAAATTGTAAGGGTGGGGGGTGGGGGATGTTTGTAGTTAAGGAGCGGGCATGGGGATTGCGACTTAATCTCCATCTAAACGCAATGGAGTCGTAATAACAACGGAAAACAAATAAAAATACGAACCCAGTCGCATATACAGATATCTATATACATATTTATATATATATATGCTTATACACACACACACATATGGCCACACTCATAGTTTACGTTTTGCCACTTCATTTTATACGCTTCGTTTTTTTTTCAAGTTTACTTTTTGACTCATCTTTGTCCTGTTTGTTGTAGTTGTCGTTGTCGTTGTCCTTGCGGTGGTTGTTGTGGTTGCTGCCGTTGTTGTTGTTGAAAGGAATCGTTGTAAAAATGGCCATTTTGTGTGTGTATGTGTGTGTGTATACTGTTTTTTAAATCGCAAATGCGGCATGTTGGGTTTTTGAAATTAATATTTTTTGCAGCTAGTTTAATGAAATCTAACTAAAACTTCAGGAACCTGTTATAAAGATTTCTGTTTACAAATATTTTAATAAACATATATATATTTATATACAAAAACAGTGTATCTGATGGTCGAATATTTTCAGCTCCCAACTTCTCAGGTCTTTTCTGCTTAGTTCACCGTCAAGTAACTGTCAGAGCACTCGTCTAATGCCGAGGATTCTCTATGAGAATGGTGCTCCAGTGGGCCATAGGTGTTAGCCGACCCTCCGACCCTCGTTCCCCCCCTCCAGCCTAAGTATGCGGAGCGCGTGTGCAGTTGCTTAGCTGATTAGCCCACTTGGGTGCCATTGGCGAGCTTCATTTGCTCTATGGCCTGCCCTGTGTCCTTCTAAGGATACCACTGCGATTAAGTATGTACATACTGCCCAAACAATGTGTGTGTGCGTGTGTGTGTGTGTGTGTGTAATTGTGTGTGTTTGTGTACAGTTTTATTTTTTCATTGCTCACACTGTGGTCGGTGTCCTTAACCACATGCCCGCAAATATGAGCGCATTGGGGACAACAAAGGACTCAATATGCTTTGACCATTTCTTGGTTTCTGCTCTGTCATTGTCGTGTGCGTGTATGTGTGTGTGTGCCCAGGGTATGCTGACTAATGCAGTAAATCAGTTGCACATATGCGTGACAAATCTTGCAAAGGATATATGAATTAAGTTCGTTTCGAATATTAGATTGAAGTTTCGTTTATTTGAGAAACAAATTTTGTTAACTGCGAAATTATTATGAAGGACACCTTTACACCGATTCGCCAATTATTTTATTTTATTATTTTCGTTTTAGAATTTGCTTAATAACAAAATATAATTAGTGTAATTAGATTTATCTAAATAACTTCAACTTGTTGCAGGGTATTCACAAATCGTAGCATATCTATTTGTTTTTTGCTTGTTAGGTTTCTTTTTTGTGTCTTGACAGGTCAGCAGACAGTCACACATTTGTTCACCGTATTTTTTCAGCCATCTCCCCGAACCTCCCCCCCGCTGGGCTCTAATATTGCTCATGCGCTTCTCTGGTCAACTCTAATTTGGCCATTACCTACGTTGATTAGCTCGTAAAATGTGTTTGTTACACGAGAATACTTGAGTGCTCCAGCAAAAAGGGACTGTTTTCGGGTCATTTAATTCAAAAGTCATATGCTGCCCTAATTGAATCCCAAATCAGCATTAAACGCAGCTGCGTACAATGTTGCCTTGCGAGCATCTCGGCATAATTTAATTAAATTATAAGCTTGCCAAACGGAGGAGAAATTTTGATGTAAACCATTCAAAACTTTAATGTGTTGTTGCTGTGGTTAATCCAGAGAAGGTACAAACGATTTTATTCAACTGGAATTTGATGAATAAAAAAAAACGACAGATACCAACAGTTAATTTTTAAATCTTGCAGAATTATTATTTGAAAATTTCGATTAAATTCTTAATTTGGTATGAGGAATGAAATTGAGGAAGTAAACACGACAATTGTTCAAGTCCGGCATACGCGACGTATACGTAATGTCCTGCGATGTTACCGATATAATTTCGTGTTATTAAGCGGCATCAATAAAAGAAAAAAAAGATGGGAACGTCAGATCGAATATTGAGCGCAGAAAAAGAGTGTCTGCCTGTAATGTATCTGAATGTATATATAGAAATATGTATATATAGATTTATATTTATCTTTTGAATGGGGCGTACACTCATAAATATTCATTCGCTATTTATGTAAATGCTCAACGCGGACACTTTTGATAATGTGTCGCGTTTTAATTATGAATTAATTGCGAATGATTTTAACATCATGCATTTTAATTGACATGCCATTCGCTGAGTGTGTGAGTTGTGTGTGTGTGAGTTTTTTTGGGGCGATCCCTTTGTGAGGTGTCGCCAGCACACAGATACGGTCTGCACCAATGCCGCACACACTATAGCTGTGCACCGTGCACATTATTTATCAACCGTCTGTCAGGTTGGGGGGGAGAGTGTGTGCTTGGGTGTGTGTGTTGTGTGTGTGTGTGTGTGTGTGTGTGTGTGTGTGTGTGTGTGTGTCTCCATTGTGGTCGCTGCTCGTTTCAATCAATTTCATTCGTTATCGTTATTGACATTTTGTAATTTAATCGTGTGCTTTGTCGCATACGTCACACACACACACACACACACACACACACTTACACGGAAGCACGTTGCAGGCTGCACTTAACTTTATCAGCTCGTTTGGCCATGTGTCGTGGTCATCAGCCTGGCTTGGCTGCCTCGCTTTTTTTTTGAGCGCTTTATTTTATATGTGGCTGCAAAAAATGAAAAGGCAAACAACAGCAACAACAGCAACAACAACAAGAACAGCTGCTGCAGCAGTTGCTTGGTGCTGGCCATGTCAATGACTATGGCGGCGTCCAGAAACGGCAACAGCATGTCAACAAACTCTCCCACTCTCTCTCTCGCTCGCATTCTCTCTCTCACTGCTCTTCCTTGCAGGCATGCAATTAATATTGGCTGCCATGCAGCGGGACGGCACCTTGCTGCATCCTGACGACATCCATAAGAAGTCACTAAAAGGAAATAATATAGTGTATGCCATAAGCTTACCACACCTATTATCAGCTAAAGTTGGATTTACAAACTAAAGCAAAACTAAAGTTTCTGGCTAGAAATTTATGTCTAAGGTACAATAGCTAAAAATTAGATGGGCTGTAAAATATATATTTAATGAAAGAAAATATTTGATCGTTTAATAAATATTTCCTTTTGTAAATAAAGGCAACGGTTTGCAAGAAATCCCGTTTAATTCAATTTAAAAATACCTGCTGGTATTCTTAAAAAATATCTTTTTGTATTTTGAAAATAAATGTTAATTTGTATGCGGCTCGCATTCTTCCCTGGCGCACAACTCAAGCTGTTGAATGACATGCAAAAGTTGTTTTTGTTGTGCGCCGCAGCTCAACTTGAATGCCCGGCAGCAAATTTTTGGCAACAATTTGAGCCTCAGCTTGGCCCCTTGCATACTTCTAGACCGTAGACCCCGTAGACCCCGTAGACCCCGCCCCCTAGGCCACTGGCAGTGAACAGGCAAATGCACTTAAAAGCATTTAGTTGTGCGACAAAATTGTGCAACATTGAAATGTGGTTGGTGGTCTGAAGCTTTTTTGGCCAGCTGCCGCTGTTGCCAGTGCATCCACCCGCCAACCCCCCTTCCTAGTACCCCTTTGTGCAGCCCTTTGAAATTAATGTGCGTGCATAAACAAGCAGGCAGGCGGGCAGGCAGGCATGGGGCCAAGGGTCTTAAGTTTTGCAACTTGGCCCGTTATATCAAACGAGCTGCTGTCTCTGTAACCGCCCCAGCTCGTCCTGCTATCAACCCTCTGGTGCTTCTGCTAGTGTCATTTGCTGTTCTACCTAAATTAGCGCCATAAAGTATGCAACAAGCTTTTTGCCAGCGCTTTTAATTTGTTTTCTCTCGCAGCGCCATCAAATATTCATTTGAGCTTCTGTGCTGGGGGCCTATCAGAGTTCAAGACGGCAGCCGGCGTCCTTCTCCCTTCACCCATCTCCCTTCGCACCGCTTCTCACCAGCTTCCAGTTTCTGGCCCACTGGACAGCGGGCAAAACTTTCAGCTCATTTGCGTGCGGCAACTAAAACATTTTGCTTGTAGGCCGCGGTTAGAATATGAGGGGGCGACGGGGGCGGGGTTCGGTTAAAGGCAGTTTTGGTGGGCGTGTGGCCTGTTTTGTGACAGTGTGGCCGACGCGCTTTGTTTAAAACTAAATTCCCATTCAACTGTCATTTGTGGGCGCAATGGCGCTGACATTCATTAGTCTACACTGGGCAAAAAAAGGAAGTTAAAGTATTATAGAGTATACAGTATGCATAAATTTAAGATAATTCAATTCTTTTTTTAGATAATTCAATTACTTAAAAGGATGACTGTTGAGTTTTAATAGGTATTTTATATTTTATTTTATTTTATATTTGTATATAAGTCAAATATATTTTCATGACTAAAATAACCTTAAATTTCTTAAAAATTAAACGTTTTTTCAAGTGCTTTCAAAAAAGAAGAGGCGTTGTCTTTCTTCGGCGCTTGTCAAATTACAGTGGCAGCATAAATTACGCGTATGCCTGGCCCCGGCGTCACTTTGTCAGCGGCTTTTGAATATTAATGCCACAGTTGTTGTCATAAGTAAACTGACTGACACGTAATTAAAAGTGCGTTATGAATTTTAGAAAATCTTGCGCTAGAAACTTGTAAGCACACGAAAATTATTTGACAGTGTGTCAAAATGTTTGCGCACACAAATGCTGCTCGATGATTTTGATTGGCTGTGATGCTGGGGTCATCAAATTAAATAAATTGCCAGCCAAATTTACTATCAAATTGAATTTAAGCAATTTGTCTTCGACTTTTTATTATGCAAAAGGGAGCTGGAAACTGTTGATGCCCCATAAAAAAAAGGCTGAGATTGTTCAGTGCGGTGGGACGAGTGGTTTGGTTTGGGGCTTGGTCTCTGAAAATCACATTTTGTTTGTAAATCAGCAATTTACGCCAGGCTGCAAACGATGTCTCCACACACACCAACACACACACATACACACACAGTAACAGTTTTAAACGCTCAATAAGATTGGAAAATTGATGGCGGTAACGCTCATTGGTTGGCTGTTCGGCTCGAACTACCCGTTCGATTTACTGGCTTGGTGTGGCTCTGGCTCCAGTTGCCGTACTTATCCCGCTGCTCCGGCCGGATAAATCCCTCATTTTCAGTGAAAATAAAAATTGCCCCAGCGTAACGCAAAATAAACACATTTAAGTTGCAAATTGAATTTTGCATAATCCCAGCGCTGTAGCTGCTTTGGCTGTGTGCCTCTTAGTACGTCTGTTTGTCCCACCGTCCCCGCCCGCCTAGCGCCCTGTCCGTCGGCTCCTCTGTCCGCTGCGCTGCTTACGAGTGTTCGCTTTTCTCTTTCTCTTATAATTTTTTTTCTTCCTTTTTTCACGGGCTTCGTGAAAATGGTCGCGCATGAGACGGAATTTCTGATTAGTTGCCATGGATCCGCCGACATACCCCGACTGACAGGCCAGCTAACCATCCCTTTCCGTTCCGGCCGCTCGCTACCACACTTGTTTACTTGGCTTTGACTTTAGCGGAATTCTATTTATTCTCAAAATTTCTTTTGGGACAAATTTTGCACACTCACACATGCAATCACGCCTACGCACACCCCTTCGCATGCCATTACACACGCTCGCTGCCACACTGACGAGTGTATGTAAATAACGGTACACACTCGACGCTCCTGCTAGGCGTGTGATCCTGGGGATTTACAAAGTAGCTGCTGTTCGCCGCGTAATTGAATTTACTTTATACTTTCCTGATTAGAAAAAAAAGACACGCTGATTGGATTTTTTTTCCGTATGTGTGTTGATTTTATTTTTTTTCTTTGATTACATATGTTTACTCGAGCAGACGTCTTCCACGTTTCCGTCTGGTCTAATCAATGTCAGTTACAAAGAAGTCAACGAATAGTTTCTAAATTTAAAAGAAAACAAAGTTTGAAGCAAAGTAATTGAAATAATTACATTTAAAATTAATGACAATATTCAAGAACAAAAATAATGCAGAAAAATCGAAACCTGACTATTTAAATATGTGCAAAATATAAGTTTCTGTTAATATAATTTTAATATAAAATATGATTTTCGATTTCAACCATATTTTTTCACTGAAGCCTATAAAAAGGGGAGAGGTATTTAAAGGCAAACCACAAATTGGAAATTGCAACTAAAAATGCTTGATGGGCAATTACAAATGCGATATTTTAGATGGATGCGAACGCGTGTATTTATGGTCAGCGCGCCGCAGGCCGCAATGAAACACGCGCTACCTGTCGCAGCATAATTAAAAATCAAATGCAAAATGCCGCCGGCCGAAATTGAACAAAAATTATGCTAGCCGACAACGTTGTTTATGTTGATTGTTTGTTTGTTTGTTTGTTTTTAACCATGTTCGTGGTGTTTGTGTGCATTTATTTTTTTGCAATTATTACGAAATATTGTAAATGATAACAGCCGAAGGGGGGGCTGAGGCCTGACTTGTGTGTGTGTGTGTGTTTGTGTGCCGCATAATTAAACTAACAAACATTGCTGTCATTGAATTAAATGATGGTCTGTTTTTGATGAGCACTTGCCGAACCGTAATGAGTGCCCCATTGTGACGTGCTGTGTTTGTTCTGTGTTTGCTGCCTTTGCGTTTTTGTGGCATTTTAATTAATAAATGGCGAGCAGATAGCTTCCATGCAGTTTGCATTGCGGTTAAAATTAGCGACCGAAACTTTGCTTGCCATTAGTTGCAATTCAACTTCATCAATGGGCTTTTAATTAACTTGACCGGATTGTGATGCAAACATAAATGCATGGGAAGGCGGTTGAGAACATGATTTCTAGCTAGCACTGTGCGCTGAATACTCAGTATTCGTTAAGTTGAGAGAAAGAGTTGGCAAAGAGCCAATCAGAGATTTGTCGGGGAGTAGTTGAGTTAATGAAGTTGCAATACAGTTCTTATGTTTCGTTAGGTTTCGTTGGGAGTTTGTTTTAGCTCATTAAGCTGGAGAATCAACAATAAGCTCCAGCCAATCGGAGATCAATCGAGGAACTGTTAGTTAAGTTTTGCTGTGAGTTAGTTCAAAGTTAACTTAATTATCAATGGCTGAACCCAATTATAACAGCGTTGTGTGTAGTTTTTATTGCCAGTAGCATTCATTTCTTTCAGCATCGCTTTTTATGAGTGTACACATTTTTTCTCATTATGAAATAACTCAACTTGTTGTAATTAGAGCCGTAGACATATAGAACGAGTACTTCATATATGAGTGCAGCTTTTGAGCATCAATTTGCCTTAGTCAAGTGCTCTGAAGCATGCAACGCTTTTGCTGCTGCTGCCACAACTTTTGAAGCCTCCACTTTTTTGTACACTTTGCTGATCTCTTTTTTATGTTTAATCAATTCGAAAGACCCACCCGCACACAAACACATATAGAATAGTTGCATCTACCCTCAGTTTATTGGAGCGTCACGTACTTCAGTGCCGAGCTTGCTTGTGGGTGGAGGGTGGGGCGGGAGAATGAAATATCCTTGAGTACGTTGAAAATCAACTTTGGCGCGTAATTATTTCAGCATTAAGCCAGAAGCAGCAGCAGCAGCAATAGACGCAACAAGCAACAGTGAGGCAACTTTAAGTACAAAAAACAACAAGTCGACAAAAGTTGCGCATCATATTTTGCCTCCCCACACGCCCCTTCCTCTCCCACTACCACTACATTGATAGCTCTAGTTTTTGTATCTTTCACTGCTAGCAGAAGGGGACTATAAGTGCTTTCAAGTCGACTTATTTCGCGCGTTTTCATAGAAAGCAACTGCAAAAATACTTGTAATAAACAAAAGCAATACAAATATAAGCAGAAACATGTTTTGGCCAATAGTGCTCAATCGGTAGATACCCTGTATTGTACGCTAACATTTTCAAAATACAGAAAAAACGTTGCAAACAAAGATTTATTTAGAGATATGCCACTTAAGGGAAAGGCGCTAATTAACTATCGGACAAGTTCAATTAATATCAAGCATGACCAATGTTTACCCAGCACAGGGTATAAAAATTAGCTTTTCTCCAAATGCTTTTCTCTTGCCTTCATTTGTTTGTTTTATTATTTTTCCAAACAAGTATTTTGTGTTTTATGTGAAAAGTGGCAAATTAAAAGCATTTTCATGTGAAAAAAAAACAAAAAAAAACAATAGTCCATTCAGCTGGGTTGCCCTTGAGCGCCTGATTGCCCAAATGCGGCTTAGGGTTCGGATGCTTTCAACTCATAATGTGGCGAGCGAGAGAGAAGTTCCTCCCTAGCGCCTCCCCTCTACAGTTATTTAGCTGGCCATATAAGCAAAACGGCTAAGAGATTCGGCGACAGAATGCTGCTCCCTCAGTTGGCTCATTCAATTTCGGCCACATTATTTACATGCTCGCAATATTTGCCTTGAAGTCTGGCGGGGCTTTTGTGCATTTTCCTTTTGCTTGAAACACTAAACCTTTTATGGGCACTATATCCGAACAAAGCCTTTAAAATATTCATAGAATTGCTTTAATAACGCTAAATGAGCAGGCTATCAAATGGACTCGTATCTATTGATGGACAGCCGGAAGGGGACGCCGGGGTGGGCCACAGGTTATGCGGCAAAAGGCAATTTTTATTTGCCAACACAACTCGGAAGAAACTGAGAAATTGACTGATTGCCGCAGACTGGTGCAAATACTGGCAACAGTCACTGTAAACACAGTTGTGTCTGTGTGTGTGTGTGTGTGTGTGTGTGTGGGGCGTCCATCTCAAGATGTGGCGCCCAAACAGTGGGGTATGCAAATCAGGAAAACGAAGGAGGGTGCGCACCATGGCGACGACGATGACGACAGTCGAGCAGGAAGTTGATTAAATGACAAAATAAATAGAAAGTGAAGGATAATGTCAACATTCTAAGTGGTTTTCTTTTAAAAAGCTTAACTGACAATGAACCGCAGGGCAGTCACATCGACCGGAGCCATCCCACCCAACCAATCAACCGCCGTCAGTCGACCGCCAACAGCGACCACGGATCCAGTTGAATAAATTATTTTTGTGACCGCCGGGCAGGCGAGGGAAGCGCGTTGAAACTCGACCACTGCTGCTGCCCCCCGCCAGTCCGTCCCGCCGCCTTCTTGTTGACGACTCAGCGGGCTGACAGGAAATTGACTTTGATAGTGCATGAAATTTGATGATATCGCAGCGTGCTGAATTTATTTCACGTCTTCTTGATTTTCATTTATGCTACACTCAGCGTGGCTGCTAGAATGTTATAAATAAAGCTGTTTGGGAATACTTTGCAGCTGGGAAATATAGGCTTTATATTGGAAATTATTGTAAAGTTCAATTTGCTTTGCAGCTAAACTTAAAAACAAGTTAACAAGATTTTATTTTTTACATCAAATTTGTACAGATTTAGAGCTGGAATAAAAGTTGCTTTCATAGTTTAAGACAAATATTTGTGCATCAATTTTCAATTCAATTCTTTAATTTTGGAAGCGCAGCTTGAAAGTCGCTTTGTGCAGTTTTCACTAGTGCTCTAAGGGCTGCTACTTGCTATTTTTGGCACTGTTCCTAATTGGTTTTGGACTGCCGGAATGTGTCGTCATCCGTCGTTTTGATATACTGTCCATAACAAATGGCAGCGACACATATGCATCATTAAGCAATTGGCCCTGGGCCAGACTCAGACGCAGGTCGCATGGGGCAAAAACAAAAAAAATCAGATTTACAAAAAGTCTTTGCTAATCAAAGAAGCTTAAGATTTGAATCAACTTATAAAAGTTAAAAATTTAATAATTTATTTAGATAAAATCACTTTGAACAAGTGACGTTGAAAACATTTCAACTTTCTTGCATTCACACACACACTGTAAAAAATTACTTCTAAACTACAACTTGTTAACTTCTAATCTTAAATTTTGATACAGCAGCTGAGAAAACCCAATATACCGCTCAATGGTTATAGGGTATAACAAATGTAAGGAGATAATTTGTATAAATTATGCTGACCTACGAGTCATCGAAAGCCGCTGATAAGAAACCTCTGCCGGGCGCAGAGTCTGATCAGTCGGTGATCAAAGCTCAGTTGGTTGCGGTATTGCGATTGGAGCTCTACTTAAATATGAAATATTTGGCGATTTTTACGCTGCTGCTGCTGCTGATGTGGCACAGGTCTGCCAATAGTCAAACCAGTGGTTAGTTGATTTAAGTCAAATTTATGCAACCAAAAAGTGTACCAGATAAAATATCTAATATTCAATATAAATAGTGCTTACTTTATCGAATATTTAAACCAGATCAGACGACTTCGTCACCGGATTCAGATATCGGGTACCTGGATGAAATCATTTTAAGCCCCCGCGTGCGGGCGTTTTCCCAGAACAATGAGACGGCCCTAATGAATGCTGTTTGGGCGGCACGACATTTGCTCGCGGACCTAAAGCTCTTCAACCTGATCAATGAGGTGGTCCAGGCCAGATTCTTCAATGTGACTGACGGCCAATGCCTGCTCTTTGAGATGGGCAACGCAGTGCAGGCCAGCACAGTGGTCAAGGCTTGCCGCGATCAAAAGGAGGATGCCTGCAAGGATGTGGAGCTCAAAAAGACCACACTGGATTTCTTTGATGTCGTCGTACGTGCATGAAACGAAAATGTGCATTCCTGTTCGAAAATTTAATAAATATCGCTAAGAGAACAAACTGTCGCAAATTCTAGAATTTGCTTTGTTTTCTATCTATTTGTGTACCCTGAACCCATTGGAAATGGGTAAAAAGGGTATAATGGATTATGATAAAGTGTATATATTCTTGATCAGGAGAGTTATAAAGGTAACAATTTGTTGCCTCAAAAATGTTTCGCATATTTGATTTTAAACTCTATTACGAAATGTTTCTGCGATTTCTGAAGAAGATCGGTTGACACATTTTTGTATGCAATTTTGATTTTTGCAAAAAGAATAACAACTTTATTTTATAAAATCATAAACATTTAATAAAAAAACATATAANTTTTGCAAAAAGAATAACAACTTTATTTTATAAAATCATAAACATTTAATAAAAAAACATATAAAATATAAAATAATTTAAAAGCAATTTGTAAAATTAAAGTTCGGAAAATTCAAGGCAGCTAAGCTCTTTGGTACGCCTAAAGCCCGCTAATAACAGCGAGTTGAACAATATGCAGCTAAAATTTGATATTCTGTTGTCGTCACACACACACACACACACACGCGACGCCCATTTCCATAGGTACGCCCACATTTGCTCACTAATGGCAGGCGCATTCAACTAAAATGCTTACAACATAATCATATGCTTAACAATTCATATTTTCCTAAAGCGGGCCGGGGAGCGGGCGGTTGGGCGGGTTGCCGGAACGTAATGCATATGAGACAATCGGATTTCATGCTTCTCCTGGTGGGGGGTGGGTGGGTGTTGCGGAATTGTGTAACGATTTTTGTGTTGTACCTCGAGAACATGAAATCATAGAGCGTCGCTATAACTAACCGAACGGGGGGGGGGGTTGGGGGGAGGGAGCGGCTCTGGTGGTTAGCGCATTTGATGCTTGTCAAACAAATTATAAGCCGCTGTCGCGCTGCCAGTCACAAACTCAAGTTCCTAACCGAAAGCGGGTTATGTAACTGTTGTTGTTGTTGTTGCTGCTGCTGCGTGTGTTGCATTTAGTTTGCTCCCTCACCCACCCACCTACCAACCACCCAACAAACATGTAAAAATAACGGTGAACGTTCTGTCCAAAAATTTAATTATTGCCTACTAGAGGGCAGATTTTAAATAAAGCACATTTTTTTTTTCATAAAAAAAAAAAAAAAAAAATTTAGTTTGCTGCCAAGTTGTTGGCCCTGTGGGCGGCTCAGGGGCTTAAGACTAATCCGCAGATGGTAAATTATATAATATGCATGAGAATGTAAAGGAGATCTGAGTGTGTGTGTGTGTGTGCGTGTGTGAATCGACTTTGGATGGATGTGCACTAATGCTGACAAAGCAATATTCACTGTGACACATATACACATATTCAGCACACACACACACACACACACACACACACATACCCACAAACACAATTAAATGGCGTGGGTTGCCGTAAGCAAAATGATTTTCATTATTGTTTTTTTTTTGTGGCTTGACTCGTTCGAATTCTTGACAAGTTAAAGCTTCAAACTTGGCAAATTGATAACGAAATTGATATGGTAATTCCAAGAAGTTGGTTACATTCATTATAATCAACAAATCAAGAAAGTGCACAATATATTTGACAACCCTCGTTTGTGAATATATCTGAGTTTGTGTGTGTGTGTGTGTGTGCACTCTACTTTTTCGAGTGCAATATATTTGCAACATGCACACACGAATAAATATAAACATAAATAATAAAAGCATATTAGTGTACATTTTAATTCGTTTTTATTAAAATGCGCGCAGGTACTGTGGAGTGGGTCTGGTGCCAATGGCCGGGGGCAGCAGTGTGGGGGATGAAGGGTTGGTTGGTCGGTTGCTCGGTTCGGCTGGTTGTTTGGTTTGCGGGCTGGCAGACGCGTCGACGGACGCGCTGAAGTGCGGAAGACGCACTCACATCAGTGCACAATTTTTACATTAACGTGAAATGTATAGAAGGAGAGAGAAATAGCGAGAGAGAGAGAGAGAGAGGCAATATGAGGTTGAACTGGAATGCATCTCTCACAGTTCATACGCCCCATGTGCCGTCGTGGGAAATTAAAATAAAAGGCAAACACACAGACACAAAACACACATCACACACACACACACACACACAAACACACACACACACACACCTATAAAATGAAGCACTGATGCAGCAAGGGGAAGAGAAGAGGAGGAGGCAATGCAATTTTTGACTTTTTCCGGCATGTCCAAAATGCGCAATAAAAAGGCAAAAGTTTGGCACTGGCGTAAACCAAGTGAATTGCGGTCTGATGGATTTTTATTTTATTGCAGTTTTTCCTTTTTGCATTCCACATTTTACGTACCTGGCAAAAATGTGTAAAGTGCCATTTGTGCAGAATATTTTGTATGCTATTTGCCAGCCAGAACGTGTTATGTTTCTTTTTTGATTCCCTATAAACATACAAAAAGTGTTGAGAGGGGCCATAATAATGCTATAAATATACAAATCCTGCGAAAAGAGCAGTGACTAATTTAATAATAGAAAATCTGAGTAGTTATCAGATTTGCTTTACACTTAAACATACACAGATGAAATAGTTGTTTTTTTTTTAATAAAATCAAGTAAAATCATTTAAAATTATTTTGATATATTTGCTATAACAAGGAAAACAACTTAAGAAAATATAAGACATTATACTTATTTTTAATTGTATATTATTAAATTGAAATATATAGCTGAAACTGTCTTCACATCAGTTAGCTTCTAAGTATGGATATAGTTTTAGCAATTATTTTGCTTTCCATCTGATTTATACTAAGTAAATTTACTTTATTTTACTATATTTACTTTACATACATACTTTCTATATTAATTTATATATAAAACTCCACATTACTGTTTGTAGCACCTATCTGAGTACAGTAAAACACCTATTTAAACTATTTTAACTACAACATTTTTAATTTAATTTTTTAACATTTAAATTACTTTTGTCTAGACATAAAAAAAAATCATGTAAATTTTGGTGGCCAACTAAAAAACAAAAAAACACGGAAATTGGTTCTTTCTCTAAAGGTGCAAGTTGAACATTTCCTGCCAAGTGTGGCATGAAATAAGTGTGCGATATATTCATAAATTATGCGCCTTTCATTGCCAATTAGAAAATCCTGATTGCCTGTCGCACACACACACACACACACACACACACACACACACACACACACAAATATACACTCGCTTGCAGTCGTCGGCGACAAAAGGCAAAAGCGCCACGCAGCAGCCACAAGGCAACCCCAAATGAAGCCAATTAGTTGACGTAATGCTAACGACGCTGCTGGGGCTGGGACTGGTTGAGGGTTGGGGATCGGTAAAAGGGGGCTGTTGGGCTGTGGAGCGACGACAGTTTTTGAACTGCCTGCAAAATGAAACATTTGAAGCTGGCGCTGCCATTTGCCACGCCCCTTGCCCGCTTGATGCTGTCTACCTGTGAGCAGACGAGGCGCTGGCTTCGAGTGGCTAATTAATACGCCCCGTTGCACCAAAGAGTGACACAACTAGCCAGCCCCCAAGCTCCTCCCCGGGCTGCGCCCAGGCCCGGTCTGTAATGAGCGTTCAGAGTTAATTGGCGTGTAAGAAAAGGTAAAAGCCAGGACCAAAAAGCGGAGGCTGAAACGCGACGGCAAATTTAACAAAATTTTATGCTGTTCAAAAGAACATTAATTAGAAGTAATTGCTGCCGTCTAATGAGTTTTACTTCTTCTTCTTCTTCTTGTTGTTATTGTTATTCTGGCCAACTTAACTTCCCGACTTACGATCTAATTTATAACCCGTCAATGGGTAACACTTTTTTTCTTTGCTTCTTCTTCTTCTTGTTCATCGGCACAATCAACTCATATTTCATGGCATGTTCGACTGTCATTAGAAGCGGACGGACGCGACGGCAGCTAAAATTGAAACGCGAAAAACAATCAAAACTTTTACGATAGGCAAATCAAATCAGAGCCACCAGAAAAAAAAGGAAACCCAACGCAACTCCAAAAATCGAACAGTAAAACTTGGGCCCGCGCACACTTGTAAAATATTTTTATGCACGCCCACGATATACACGACACTGCCCCCCCTCCGAACTTTTTGAGGGTACACTAGGTATATTAATCCCACACATCAACAAAAAAAAACACAAAATAAAACAAAAACGCTTCTGGTTGCCTTTGTTTTTATGCGATTTCAATCAATGGAGCAACAATAACAAGTTAGAACGAATAAGTAAAATGTACTCAACTAGAAGATGCCCTGTAGTCAATGGTACAATTACGCACAGCAGTGATGTTAGAAAATCTTATACGGGTTTTGGTATATTTACATAAATGTGAAAAATAAAAACTTTGGAAATCGATAATTATCGGTTAATCAATAAACAGCGAGCCTTATTATGTAGAACCATGTTGCATTATTTTATGAATATATTGAATGTAATCCTGTGCTTAAAATCGATATTTATCGAAATAAGCGTGTTAAATATGTAACAGTTGATTCTGATTTTTTTTATAAAATTATATTCTAGTCACAATCTTTTTTCTGTAATATTCTCTTCTGCCTATTACCTACAGCTGTCTGGCGTGTTTATACCCTTTTATACGCATTTAATGGTTACAGGGTATTGAAATGGCAGCAGCGTTGCAACAATTTCAAGCGGCGCCGCCTCAAATGACGCGCGAAATGAAATGAAAATTTCTTGCAACGCTACCCGGACCCACTCACCGTCGCAACCACTGCCAAAGCCCATGCCCCATTTCCCATTTCCCATCCCCCTCCCTCTGCCCCTCGATCTAGATCGAGTAAAGTGTAACACTTGAATGTTGTTTGTGTTTCTGATTGTGTTTTGCTGTTGCGCTTTGGCATTTGCTGCTTGCCAAGCATTTGCCATATTGAACTCTGACACGCAACACGCAAACGATACGCCTACGAGGGGGGTTGGGGGTTTGGGGGGGTGGAGCAATGATTCCATGGATATCGATGTCGAATAATGAAATATGCCAACTTTGATGATGTGTCATATCGCGCAATTGAAATGCTACCCGGCTGTCAATATTTGCCATTTGATTCATGAAAACATTTCGATAATGTGACTAGCAAACACTTTTTGTGCCCCCAAGAGAGGGATGCAAGAGGGAGGCAAGAGGGAGCTGAAGCAGCAATATGGTTAGGAAAATACGTTGTTCTTATGCAATGCTCCTGTTTGTATATAGAAAAGGCAGCTCAATTGAGTTACCACGGGCAACAAAGCGGCTTAAATGCCATATTAAATGGACCGTTATAATGCGCAAAAAAAGTTGGGGTGAGGAACGGAGAGTGAAACACCCTGTGACTGCATATGCTAAAAAAAAGGCCAAACGTCTAAAGCAGCTTTCAACAGTAGGAACAACGGATCAGAGGGTGGAGCTGCAAAAATATATTATTTTTTCCCACTAATGAGAACAATAAGCTGCGTACACAAATTGTCTCCGAGCTTAAGGATATCGAAGAGGGAAGTCAGAAAAAGGGACGCAGGAATATTTAAAAAATAATACAAATGAAGTAAACATGCTTTAAGTACTTCAAGTACTTTTTAATTAAGTATCGATTTTGCTTTCGGTAGAGAGATAGTTATCCAAGGGAGAGAGAGAGAGAGAGGTACGATATTAAAAGAGCGAAAGAGGGTGAAAGAAAATATCAGTAGAGTTTGAAAAGAGAGAGATAGAAATACAACAAAAGTAAGCAGAAAGACAGATCAAAAGGAGTGAAAGGAAGACACTGAAAGATAGAAAGAGAGAGAGAGGGTGAGAGATAGGGGGAGAGAGTCTTATTTAGTACGCGACTGTCGAAAAGCGAAAAACAGGTTTAAATTATTTTGCTCGCATTTTAATTACTCGCTGAACAAGCTCTTCCAAAATACGATTTTCCGAACTGCATAGCTTCTGCTTTATCTAATTGAAATGTTTTTTGGTAAGATTCGTTAGTGGCTAAGAACGAAGTACTTTTTTGAGTACATTTGCTGGCATGACAGAGGATAATGTTTTTGACTGCTCGCTTCCATTTTCATTATGTTGAAATTAACATTTTATTGCCGGTTTTCATGTCGGCCAAGCGGCAAAACTCTAAAATGGCCGCAATTTAATTTTAATTTTCGACGTTTGAGTTGCCCGCACTCAACTGCCAGCTAAAGCAGCAAGCAGCAGCAGCAGCCGCCCACTGACCTTCGGGCCTTTTGGGTCAGGGGTGACAGTCAGGGGGCAACTTGTTTTGGTCATTTATTTCTGCCCGCAGAGGCTTTGTTTTGCGCGCCAACTGCTTTTGACGTGGTCGTAATTACAATTTTCGTAGCGTTTTTGAGCGGGCCCTGTCAACGTGACGTTAGTAGCTGCCCGAAGGGGCGTGCCCCCCTTGAAATATGCAGAAAAAGCCTAAAAAAAAAATAAACTAAAAAATAATTTCATGTTTGCATCTGATGTGCGGGCCCGAAGGCGTCAAGTGCTTCCTGCGAGTGTGGTTGGCGGCGGGGGAGTAGGGCTAAGGAATAAGGGATGGGGGACAGGGGATCAGGGGACTGCGGACAGGGGGCTAGAGTAGTTGCGGCCAGTGCAGCTGCCTCAAATAGACTGCTACACATAAATAGCGGTTATCGCGTATGGTCTTAGCCATAAGCCATAAGCCATAACCCACTTTCCCATCGAAGCGGGTAGCTGCTAACATTGCACCATGGGCAATTTACACATTTTTATAAGTAATTTAGTCAAATGTAAAATAAATGAAAAATTTCACATTCAAGTTTCTTATTTAATTATTTGGAAGGATTTTTTTTTATTTGTTGATAAAGTCTGTATTTTATATAAGTGATAAATTTCATAAATGAAGAAAAACAAATTTTCTTTGAAATATTTTCTCAATTTATATTTATGTTAGAAATTTGTTCCATAGTGAAATCGTGCAGCACATACAAATGCGGCGCATTTATTTT
Source organism: Drosophila melanica (assembly GCA_004143765.1). Lineage (NCBI taxonomy): Eukaryota > Metazoa > Arthropoda > Insecta > Diptera > Drosophilidae > Drosophila > Drosophila melanica. The sequence goes on along the minus strand of SCDT01002385.1, from coordinate 2,403 downwards.
AATCCTCAGCCCGGCCAGGACAGCCCGTACGGAGTGCAGAGTGCGGAGTACGGGGCGTATTAGTAATCGGCATTGGCATTCATACGAGTTCGCTCCGCTCTGCTCGCTTGGGGCGGCTTGGGACTAACAAAGTTGCGGATTCATAACTCTTTCATTTGGCTATATCTGCACATTTCCCCCCCCCCCCCCC
>SCDT01002384.1:0-13152 GCA_004143765.1 Drosophila melanica | reverse complement strand
CACGCCGCCGCCCAGCTGGCCCAGCTGGCCGAGCACGCTGCCCAGCGCCGCGCAGCTCGTCGAGGTTAGCGGGGATAAGGCGGCGCCCAGCACGGACAGCTCACAGAACCGAAAATCACTGGCCGCCTCCAGTTCGGTGTTCACCTTGATGAAGGGCGTGCCGCCGCCGCCCGTTATGCTCTGGAACAGCGTGGATTCGGCCGTTTTTTTGCCCTGCTGCTTGGCAAACTGCAGCAGCATATCGATCAGATTTCGGCGCACCTTCAAATCTTCGGCGCTGGTGAGACGCGTCTCCAGCAGCGGATTGCCAAATATGTCGTTCGCATCGAACATGTAGCCGAGCTCATCGCCGTGGGCCACCGTCTCCGGCCGGTCCTCCGCATGCTCGGCGACGATGGGCAGACCCTTCAGGAAGTTAATGCCCTTCGATTTGGTGCCATTGTACTCGAAGCTGTACATGTAGGCGGGCGCCAGTTTGGACCACACCTGCGTTGTCAGCACGGCGGGCAGGTTGAACAGCACATCTGTGGTCGACTCGACCACCTTGGCCAGCACTTGATCCACGTTGAGGGTCTGCGGCACCTTCCACACATCCTGCAGCGTGGGCGTCAGCACGCTGCTCAGGCCCGGCAGCACCGGCTTGGCAATGGCGCCCGTCAGCTCATCGATGCGCAGAAAGCCGGTCAACTGCTGCACTGCACCTTGCAGCGAGCCCAGAAACTTCTCCGCCGAGCCAAAGACCTTGTCCAGCGTATCCACTGTCACCGAGTTGGCCGTCTCGTGCTTGGTCACGCCGGTCAGCAGCGGTATTCCCGTGTAGTTGCCGCTGCGCAGCTGCTTCTCCGGCTCACCGATCAGCAAGCTGGGCAACGAACGGTAATCGTCCTCCGCCTCACTGTGCGGCTGAAAGCCGGTGTGACCAGTCAGACCCTGGACAAGAGCGCGGCCAGCCAAACGCTCCGTTTGCACTTTGTCATCGTTCTTGATAATTTCCATGGCGGATTTCTAAAGAGAGAAAATCGAGAAATACTTATTTGACTTTGAGGTTGATTATTTAGAATAATATAATGTATATTGTTAATTGCAGATTACTTTACTTATTGAATTTATTCAGTTTGATATAAATTAAATATTTTATGTTTGTATTCATTAATAATCAATTGCATATAGAATTTAATGATGTTCTTTTCTATTCTCATCCAATATAAAATCACCGATTTATTCTGGCAAAATTTGATTTTGTGTTGAATTTACTTTGTGATGTTTCTTAGACAAAAATATTGTTATAACAAATTTCTTGAGACTAGGATTATTTGAGATTTTGTCCCTTTTATACTCACCGCTCGCATGCAGTGGACAATTTCCAGCTCGTTGCCGGTGGGACAACCATTGATCTTGGCCACCTCTTGCACACTCTGCACCGGCTCCTTGTCCATGGCATACTGGGAGAGGGCTGTGCCCGACATGGCCACGACGCCGTGGACTTCGCCCGCGCTGCGTGCGTTCCGCGACATGGACAGGTACATTGCGCTGGCGGCACCCGAACCGTGTCCAATCGCCTGCACCTGCTTGGGATTGCCGCCGAAGTACTCGATGTAGTCGGTGACCCAGCGCAGTGCCGTGGCCAGGTCGAACATGGCCAGATTGCCGTCAAACTCCTTGGTGCCGTCGCCCAAGATGCCCAGCGAGCCGAGTCGGTACTGAGGCGCCACCACAATGGCGCCCTGCTGTGCCATGGGCGTGGCATCGTACTGAGCGGCGGAACCGTAACGAAAGCCACCCGGATGTATCCAGACAAACACCGGCAAGCCGGTCGTCTCATCCGGCATCTTCGGCGTGTAGACGTTCACCAGCAGGCAATTCTCATCGCCAACGATGCGCTGCCGCTGCTGCGGATGCGGCTGTATGCAGGGCGGGCCGTGACGCGTGGCGTTTATGTCGCCACCGAGGCGCTTGTAGACGGGTCGCGAATACCGCAACTCACCCACCGGCGGCTCAGCGTAGTGCATACCTAAAAAGCTATAGATGCCCGTGTTCGGATTACGGAAACCCTCGATGCGTGCATCGCGATTGAAAAGACGCGCAAATACAACCGGATCATCGACGGGCGGCGCTTTTGCACTTTTGCCACCCACAATGCGCTTTACGCGACGATGCGAAGACTCCGACTCCGACTCCGATTCCGACACCGACACCGGCTTCGATTCCGATTGCAACTGCTCCAAGGTCAGTGCTGCGGCGACCAAGTGCAGCCCCAGCAGCACCGACAAAATGTTCCGCTTCGGTAGTGTTCGCATTGCGTTTCGCTCGATTGTCAACTTCGAACTGGGCAAAAGCTTCTGTTAACAAGCGCTCTCCAAGCTCAGCGACTCTTGACAAGGCCGCCAGCTCGCCCGGCTTGGCGATAAATAAACAACTAAAAACGTTGCTGACGGGAGTAACCGAACGCGCAATACTCAAACAGTGTAATAATAATTTAGCAATAAATTTCTGTTTTATATTGCAGAAAGTGCATAATCAATCGAATGCAAAGGGTAATTCATAACGAAAATGCCCTCTAAACTGAAAATCGGTTGTATATTAAGTAACCTCCGCAAAATGACTTTTTATGTTGTTTTTTACACATATTATGACAATAACAATCGATTAAACCTAAAAATTCGCAATTCCAAATTTTGAAAAAAAAAAATTTTTATTGTACATAATATTTTTCAAAAAAATTAAAAAAAAAATATTCTAATATAGTGCAAATACTTAGAATTCAGAATCAATATAGAGGCCAATTCTTGACGAAAATGCCGTCAAACATGTAAATCGGTTTAGTTTTGATAAAGCTATGGAAGTTTGAAATATAGGAGCTTTGGATCTAAAAGCTTTACATGTCAAAATTTTTGTCAATTTTGGCATGATTTTGGACCAAAAATTTGACCCCCTCAGAATCACTTAAAATGTTGTTTTTTATGCTAATTTTGACAGATACAATCGATAAAAAATACAAATTCGCAATTCTAAATTTAAAAAAAAAAAATTTTTCGAAAATGAGAAATGATTTTCTCATCAAAAATTAAAAAAAAGGGTTTTTTCTATAATGCAAATATTTTAAATGAAGACAAATCATGATCAAAATGCCATCCAACGTGAAAATCATCTTAGTTTTGACAAAGTTATGGGAGCTATGGGTCGGACGGACAAACCCAATATGCTATTTTCACTGCGTGAATGAATAACAACAATAAGCACGTAACGTTGATAAAGTTGAAATAAGTTTTTTGCGCTGTTCACGATCAGCCAGTAGCTATATAAGACTATAGTTATACATGTGCATGTACATACATATATGTTTTGATAAATTATAGAGAGTTTTCATTTAACATTCTAATCACATTTTACAGAAATACAAAAATACCAAATGCGACGAAGTCTTCTATATCATGAGATCGCAACGACTTTTAAATGCGCTTTACAATTTAACTATTTCCGAATAATCTAGTTCCTATTAAGCTCTTTCTAATTGAACTAGACTAATTGAGCTGGACAACTAAAACAATTAAAACAATTATTTAATCTTAATTATTGAAACTATATCTTCTTGACTACATAAATTGTTCTTAATTTCTGAAAGTTAATTTTTAAATTTCAAATTGTAATTTACAGGACAAAATACGTGTAATATTCAATAAGCTCATGCAAACTACGATGGTTGCAAGTTATCTTTAGCAGCTGGCAGTATCGTCTTACTCATCTGTAGTTTCAGTGTTGATTTAATGCCTGTGAAATGATAATTGTTGTAATACTTTATTTTTTTTATAGCCAGCGTTTCTTTTCACAGCCGCCCGTCTCTGCTCGCTGGGCGACCTAAAACTGGTCTGATGGGTTTTTTTCACAGGCCCTGTATTCCTCAATTTATTGTTGTTGTTGTTGTCGATTGTTGAGTTCGGCGAACAAAGCTGCGAAATAAAATTAATAAAATTAATAAACGCATGAACAAAATAATAATGCGATTTAAAAGCCTCCACATAAACTCGTGTCATATAGTCGTATTTTACAGCTTTGCTGCATTATCTGGCCAAATGAGTTATATGCTCAACATATTTACGACTAAAAACACATTGTCGCTTAGGCACGCGCGGGGGATGGATGGGGATGGGGATGGGGTGGGGCGGAACGGAAGCTGGCAAATATCATGAAACGAGTACATGTTGTGATTTTAAGTTTCTTGACCCCGCCACCCTTGCTAAAGACGAAAGAGCAGCAGTCCGGGATTAGGCCAGTCAGACGGCACGCGCTGCCTTTGCCTGGCTCTGCCACATGAATCTCAATGCTGTTGTTTTTAGACAGCCACAGCGAGTGCGACCACGTACGCCGACTGATTTGTCTCTCCGCAAGTGGCAAGCTCAGAGCTCCGATTTCGTCCCCCTCTGCAGCTCCGTTTCCATCTCTCGCATGTGCGACAGACACACACAATGGCAAAAGGACATTTAAAGTTACGACAATATAATTAAGTAGACTTCTGGGAGTTGCCACTGGCAGTACGGGAAGTGGCCAAGGAATAATTATATATATCTATATATATATGTGTGTGTATATATACAAGCTCGCATGCATGTGGCAGCAACAAGAGGCATGCAACACTTTTGTGCCACACAGCTCCAGCATGCCACTCGGACAGTCACGCCTACACATTTAACAAGCTTTATCTTTTTCTATGCCCTCTAACGAGGAAACTGCGCAAAGAGGGTTATATCAAGTTATGCAATGTGAGTGTTGCAAATAAAAATAACCAAGAGAATGTTCAAAAGAAAAGAAAAGAATATGTTGCAGGGTATTTATTAGTCGGAGCATTTTACATTTTTTCCGTTTGCCTTTTGTTCTCCGATTTTGCAGCTAGTCTTTAAAAAGTTATTAATCTTGAGCTATCGAGTAAATATTTTGCTTTTAATTGAGTTTTAAATGAAGCCACTGACAATTTGCATAAGAGCCAGCCTGCATTTTGCTGTTATCCTTTGGCTGTCCTTAGACCTGCGTGCTTGCTAAACGTGCACGTCGCACACACACACACCCCATAAAGGAGCACATATATCAATCATGCAGGCTGTAAAAGCAACTGCTAAAAGCCATAATTACATGCAAGATTGAATTTTAATTTGATTTCAGGCAAAAAAAAGTGAGGAAAAGAGAAAAGCCGACAGGAAAATGTTCAACTCTTTAGGTGGTTTAACTAACTTTGGTATCAAAGATAATTATCGACTCTATCTTATATTTTTTCTTTTCGTTAAAATCAATCATTATTCACTATGAATAGGTTTCAATAAAATGTTGTATGACTAAGAATTATTTACAAAATATATCTTAATATCCGTTTGTAGTTTATCAAGTTTCGTGATATCCTGGCTACACCCTCTTAAGTTCTCCTTATTAATTGCTTTGCCTGTTCCTTCGAATTTTTCTTTTTTATTTTTGGTTATTTTTTTTCTTGTCTTGTTTCTGTTGTGCCACACGCAACACGCTTCGCATTTTCCCAACTGCTGATGCTGCTCTCCTTTTGCACCACCTGCGGATGGTGGCGTGTGCTGAGCCCATGGATGGGTCCTGGTTTCCAGCTGCTGCTGATGCGTTTCTAATGTGCAAAATATTAATTATAAAATAATAATTGAATTGTGCTTGGCCGTCCGGCGGTTCGGCTGAAAGGTGAATATCATGCACAATCCTGTCGGTTATTGTTTAGATATCCTCCACACGCCAAGAGTTCATTAGCAGTTCGAGGAAATAACAAATTGTGCACATCTGTTGGATTTCAGAGATTGAAATTAGCTGCTACGCAGATTACCATTTAATAGCATTAGCAAATGGGTCTTATAACAGATTAAAAATAGTTAATGGAAACTGCAGGTGGACACTAATCAGCAAATAAATTAGAGACAAAGCTTTTAGTGGGGATTAATAGCTTTACGAATCAGTTTTTTTGTTTATATTTTATCAGAAATATTCACGTATATTTTCTGTTTAGATTGCATAAATAAGTCTCCAGTTAAATGTATATTTCCACTTTATTAATTTAAGCCTGTTTTCGACAGTTGAGGTCACATTTTTGGCTTGATTTAGGAAACTTTTAAGCCGCTTAGCCACAAAAGCGTAAATACGATAGTTCCTATAGCTTGGCATATCCATTAAATTCCAGACTCATTCGTTGCCCTAAACGCACATTAAATTTTAATGTGTTTTTATAAGAGGCCAGAAAGTGTGGTCAGTAACCGCAATAATTTTTTGTGGCCTTGGATTCTGGCCAACATTTATTTAAGTTTGCCGAAAACTAAGAAAACTAGCCGCAGTGGGCACAAACGAGAAGAAAACTGCGGTTACAATGCCTGTCAATGGCAAGGACCAGCAGGATATGCAACTTTTAAGTTCTTAAACCACAACAATCAGGACTGTGTTGACACTGTAATATCCTGTAAATAGTTCGCTTGTAAAAATACACAAAAATTATGTTATATAACATATTATCGCGAGTTCAATTTAAAGAATTTAAGCTAAAAACGTTTTCATCATTTCTACTGCAAATTTAGAGTTAAATAAATTATAGATATTTAGTGCTAATCAAGAACAAAGATACTCTTTTCACTTTTTTTAGCCGTTACAGGGTATATAAAGAAACAATGCAAATTGATATGAATGCCATGTGGCAAAAGTTTTGTGGCAACAACAAAACTAAGAACAACAACAAAGCAACTCAAGTGCAACAATGGGCAACATAAATGACAAAAGCAATAACATAATCCTTTTGCTATCCCCGCCCCCCACAAAAAACTTTTGCGGTTCAATTTGAAAAGGAAGCACGCACACAATTACACAAATACAACCATATATAAATACACACACAAACACACACGCACACGCACACACATGGCGTAGTAAAATTTTAATTAAACTAATGAAATTGTACGGCTAAGGACATAACTTGCCAAAAAGGATACGCAATGTTCGGACTCTCAATTTGACTAGCAAAATATCCTCTTTTTTTTGGGGCTCTGATGTGAACATTAAAAATTAACTGGCAGAATAATCGAAACTGTTAAAACGTTAATTTAACACTTAAACAAGCTAAACCGCAGGACAGCCTCAACTGTGTCCTGTTCAACTGTAACTGACGAGAAATGTGTGTGTGTGTGTGTGTGTGTGTGTGTGTGTGTGTTTGTGTAAGTGTGTGTGTGTGCATTCCAATTGGCAGCTTCTGTGTGTCGCATTTAATGCAAGAGAGGAATTCCATTAAACGACAACCACAGGCAGCAAGCCACCAATTCAACCCGAAACCACCCACACACCCCCACGCAGGGGAAACGCATTTGTGGTGCCAAATAAACACGCACACACACACATACACACCACAACTGACTGCATTGATCCACCCAAAAGCCCAAACTGCAGCATATTGCAGATGTTTAAACATAAAGCCGGGCAAGCTGCTGGGGTTGGGGCCTCCAAAGAATCACAACGACTTGCCTGACACGCCCCCGCACCCACAAACAGCCCCACACACATACACACACACACACACATACGCACACACACATATGTAATGTACATTACAGTGTGCGCACATAAATTGCAATCGGAATATCAAATTGGCAGCAGGACGAAGCAGGACCACAGCCCTCTCGTTTGTCCTGGGCGTTTGTCGTTCGTGATTTTATCAATTCAATAAAAACCAAATAAAATCAGTACAAATGCAAATACCATTAATGTATTGGGTTTAACTTTGTTTTTGTTTCCCTCTCAATTGTTTTTCTTCATTTCTTTTTTTTTTTTGGCTTTTTTTTGCGACAAATATGCGTGTGGGGGAAGGTTTGTGCATTTTTATTTCTCCCCTTTTCCTTTTGGTATTTATATTTTTCATATTTTCTTTTGCATTATTTACGCTATTGTGCGTTTTTATAGTTGACTGGGGCACATGTGAACAGTGCCCACGTTACGAGGGCGGCCAAATACATTAAAGAATTTTATGGGTGAACACAAAAATAGATAAAGTTTCCATCAGGGAAATGTTTGCAGTTGCAAAAAAAACTTCTCCAGCCATAGAAATGCTGAAAAATTATTGGAAGCTTTACAAATATAATATTTTAATTTAATAAAATATTTTAAAGTATTTTTGCGACTCTGTAAATTTTTTGCAGGCTATTTATTATAGTTATAAAAAATAAAAAATAACAATGGTGACGATTGGAAACTGAGAACAAAACATATTAAATAAAATTTTCTCTACTTAATTTTTAAAATAGTTAATGTTACTTTTGGCAACAAAACAAATTTTTATTCATTTTAATTTTCCCCCCTCTATTTTAAGTTTATTTGATATCATTATTTTATTGGCTGCTCTATCAACATTTGTCTCCATACAAATCTTTTTATAAAGGACCATCATTAGGGCAACTGACCCATCAATTTGGTGCGCCTGCTGATGAGCCCAAAACGTAATTCCTCTACATCCACCCGTATAACACAGCCTAATTAACTCATTAGACAATGTCACCGTATCCCAGATGGGTCAGAGAGAAAAAAAAAGCAACAACAGAAAAGAAGGAGAAGAAGCAGACTGAGAATGTTAAATGTGCAACATTTACACACTCATTTGTTGACAAACAAATTACACGAAGGATTTGCTGCAAATTACGCGCCATTTTTCAACACTTTTCTTTCAAATCCGGGCAAACAAAAAAACACAAAAAAAAAGAACGAAAACGAAGACCCCAAAAAATACCGTTAGCTACCCAATTCGGTTCAATGTGTACATATGTCCCCATGAAATTTAATTTAATCAAAGGGCAAGCAGGCCAGTGCGGATCGACAGGAAGAGGAGCAGCAGGAGCTGAGGCGGCTGGCAGCACAAATCAATCTCCAGGCAGATGTGAAAAAGGGATGTGGAGCGTGGGGGGAGGCGTTACCAAATGAAATTGCTTTAAGCAGCGCAGCGCAACGCACTTTGTGTCCCAGTGTCCCTTGTCCCTTGTTCTCCCTTGGCCGTTGTCCTTATCCAGTGTCCTTTTGGCCCATTGCTGATTGTCTGACCGTAACTTGTTTGCTCGCCTTTAATTTCATTTGCGCGCTGCCGCCGTCGCCGTCGCCGTCGCCGTCGCCGTCGCCGTCGCCGCCGCTGCCTCTGCCAATATCGTTGCTGGTCTTTAAGGCTGCGCAGCTGCAAAGAGAAGATGCCAACTGGAGTTTGATTTTGCTTGCATCGTCCTTTTGTTTGCGCCCCTCTTACTATTCCTGTTTTTTTTTCTTTAATTTACGTGCTTGAATTGTCCTTGTAGCATTTAGCAATTCCGATTGTCCTGCTGCTGGGCCAGCCCTTTTTGGGAGCTCGTGATTTATGCGTCTATGGAAAGCACACAATGACATTAGCTTAAGCTAAACTCCCGATTAATCTGCATTATAAACATCAAGTGTGGATTGTCGTTGAACAGCAACACTCACATAAGAAGTATTATAGAGCTTTCAAAGCACATGAAAGCTTTATGCTAGATTATAAGGAACAAAAAACTGAAAAGGAATAATAAATGTTCCCAAAGCTTTAAGCCCTGAATGGGATAATTTGTACAAGAGCTTTTGCCAAGAACAAAGAAGTTTTTCTTAACTTAAAATCAGAAGTTTATGTCAACAAAAGCTCTGCAAACAGCTGCCAACAAGTAGAAAAAATATCGAACTAAGCACATTAAAGCTCTCTCTTTGAACTATTAAAAAAAGGGACCAGTTTAAGACAAGCAACAAAATTGATAACAAATTATTTCAGCAGTTTTAACAATTTGCATTTTATTTTACGTTAATAATCAGCTAGTGTCATCAAACCGAAAGTCTATAATCGAACTTTGACCCTGATAAAGGCTCGCAATCCATGTAATTTTTCTCATCGCATTCAAACGGTTCACTGCTTGACTTGGCCGAAAAATGGAACTTTAATTTGCCACGGCTGATTGAATTAGGCGCGCATGATAAGGACGACGGACGGATGGACGGATATACATATGCGCATGGATATGTGGAAGCGTTTCGGTTTAAGGGCCCTCGAACACACACATTAGCGATATCTGTGGGGCGACAACGACCCTTCAGACGGCCATAATAAATGGCGTCGCGACAGTTTCCTTTTAACAAAACTTTGTGTATCCGGTATTAAGAACCATCGTCTGGCTTGTCGCTAACGACAAGCACCACAAAACACCTGCGTCCACTCTCAGCAATAGAAACGAGCGCCACAGTGGTGGGTAGGGGGGCAACGGGACGCGGCAACTGCACGCCACATAAATTCCAATGGTTTCGGCGGCATCGCCCACTTTCGGCGTGGCTTACAAGTTGGCAAATTTGTGAAAATTACTTTTTGTTTATTGTGCTGAAAGCCACGCTAAGCTTAATGTTAAGGCCAAGGTGCCCCAAAGCATCCAACCCACCCCACACCACCATATTTTCGCCCAGCTTCTGCCCAGCAATAACATTGAGTTGTTCGCGCTGCGGTTTGAAGCCTGAAAATATGTATACCCTGCATTCCAAATTGTGCGAGTTGTATACCCTGCACTCAATATTTTTTGAGCTGTTGTGCATTGCCCGAAAAAATGTTCTATTAACGCGATTTGATCTTATTATTGGGTTTCTGTTTCACATAGGTAAAAACAGTTTGTATCTGAAAGATACATTTTTTAATTTGAATCTTATGACCAGAGTAATACACAGTAATATTGGATTAAAGATATTTTTTGGTAATGTATATAAATAATTTAAAAAAAAATTAAAACAGTTTTTAATTAATTTTTCAAAATTTAACTATTTAACATTATTTTTCAAACTTAAAATACCATAAATGAACGAAAACTACGCATGCAGGGTAACGCCAAGCCGGATATTTACAAGAAGAGGTCCCATTTTTTTTTAGCCATGTTGTTTTAATAATTTGCTCCACCTACATGGCTCGTAAATCTACACTAAAGTGTGTGTGTGTGTGTGTGTATTGTCGTTGTCGTTGTCGTTGTCCTTTGCCAAAAACACGCCCCACGCAATAGCGAGAGCAGCGCACAAACAATTGTTGTTTTCACACCATAATCATAAAAGGTACAAGCATAATTATTATTTTTATGTCCTGGCACTTATTGTAAAGCAGCAAATTGCCTGCCTCGGACCAACATGAGCGTAAATATGCACGCGCAGACAACCGGGAAAGCCGGAAATGCGCTCTTTATATGAACTGAGATAACAGCCGCAAAAAGAGGAAAACAAAAATGAAAGTAAATAAATAAAAGCAACACAAGCAACAAAAAAAAACTGACCAGGAGAAATGTAATTTTTGTGTTGTCGCAAGGCTAGTGAATATTTACGATGTTCCACAGAAGAAAAACCAAAAAATAATAATGCAAGAATAAACACTTTTTTATGCCATTATTTTTGCGTGGGAACTTCTTCCCGAACAACAGAGATTAAGTTGAAAATATAAATGCTTCAAAAATATAAAAAAAGCAAATAAAGCTTTCTGAAATGTAAATTTATCGATTTAAGTGCAAGTTAAATAAATTTAATCTTAAGCTGCATAAATTTTGATAGCATCAGTTTGAACTCTCCTTTTTTTTTAAGGCTGAAAGCCAAACAAATAAAAAATAAAGAAAGAGGTTGCCAACAAATGTCGGCGCTTAGAGAATCAGTCAATTGTGCAGGTAAATGGACTGCAAGCGACGTTTCGAGACCCCAAACAAAAAACGGGAGAAGAAGAAGCAGCAGCAGTGAAACACAACGCAAATGTCCAGGGTTGAAGTTGGAAATGTTTCACAAGCAATTGCACAAACGACAGGACCAAAAGGGACCCATTCAATTTCAGAAAGGGTTACCCAAGCGCGCGGTCAGACTTAATCACTTTTCCGACAGCCTTTCGATTCCCAATCCTTTTAAATGCCCCCAATCTGAATTTATTAGCTGCACGTGATAGTTGCTAAAGAGCCCCCGAAAAAGGTGCAGCAAATAAAAATTAAATGCGGACAAATACAAAAAATAAAAAAAAAAACATTATCCACGCCCCGAGGCATTTTTAATGCTAATTTATAGCGTGCGCACTCACATGTGGCAAGGCTTCTGGGGCACCCGCGACTTATTTATGAGCTGCAGAAATCTGTATTTATTCGCTCTTTTTTAACGATTTTGCATTTTCTTTTTTCTTTTTTTTTTGGATTTGCAAATCGGTGTGGGAATTACATGAAAAGTTTGCATGGGCCCGGCAAGCGACAGCGGAAAAACCATTTTAATTAGTGAAAATTCCCACAGCACGTATACGTAATATTTTGCTAAACGGAATCCTTTTCATAAACAATTCAATATAACTGCGGGGCATGCGAACTTTTTTGGAGGCTAAGTAGCGATGGAAATATTTAATTATTTACGCGAATGTGCGCAAGCAGCGAGCGAAAATTATTTATTCTTGCTCAAAGCCCCGGAAACAGCTATATTACGAAAAATATTTTAAGTGCATAAAAAAATAATATTTAATAAACAGATAAAACGAAAAAAAAAACTCATAAATTTTTAATTGTACTAAAAACAATATTTAGATTCTAAAATTTACAAAAAGGAAAACCATAAAACTTTAAAATATTTTTGTTATTTATATAAATGTGTTTTTTTTTTTTTTTGAATATTTCCTTTCTTGAAGCTTGTTCCAATTTGTTTTATAAAACTTATTTGACTCAGTGTTTATATTCTTATATTAAAACCCCATATTTTTGATTCAAAAGTTTTTGAGAATTCTCCAAAAAAAGTTATACAAATAGATCATTGAAATACTGAGGGCAATTTTTTACAGAAATGAAAATGTCTTGGAGCCTTAAAAGTTGTTTTTAGCCTTATATTATTCCTAGGTTTATTGAAGCTTCTTCTCTTCGGATCTCTTTTGTTTTTTCCAGCTCTGCCAAAATCACAAAGCTAAAAGCAACCTGAAATTATGACAAAACTTTTTAGCAGTTTGACAATAAAAAGCAAATGGTGCTAGATAGACCTTGCGCACACTGCCACGCCCACCAAAATCACACGCACACACACACACACACGCACACATATATATAGACAACCGCACATTAGTAGTTAGTGCAAGCAGGCGACTTCAAACTTTTGAATAAATACAATATA
>SCDT01002383.1:0-13153 GCA_004143765.1 Drosophila melanica | reverse complement strand
CATATTAGATTATATATTACATATTAGATTATGGATTAGTTTCCGACGGTACAGACAGACGGATATCGCTTTTATGGTATCAAAGATGCTTCCTCTTGCTTGTTATTATTTGATAGTAAATAAATAATTCATAATTCCAATTAATGACATTCACTTTTTTTTGTAAATTTGATTTAACCAAAGATTGAAGTGTAAAAAGCGCAAATGAGTTCAGATTGAAGAGGTTTGAGATATTCGAACTACTCTGTGAACAATTACTTTAGTTTACAAAAAGACAAACCTAATTTATTTAACAGCATATATTTAAGTAAAGCACCAATTGTACAAACAGTTTTACTTTGAATACACAAATGCAAAAGAAAAGTTGCATTCAAATACTTTGAAAAGAAAGCTAATTCAGAATCTGTGCCAAAAGTTTTTGGTAAGAGGTGAAATCTAGAAAACACGTTGCGAACAAAAGGTGCTTCATTGTGTGTTTTGCCGCTGATTATGGGCCCATAAATAAATATACTCATTCATATAGAACACACACACACACACACACACACACAGACACACACACACGCACACCTACAGAGTGATACTGTTAAGTACCTGTACAATGCAGCGCATTATCGAGATCCTGTTCTGTTTACTTTGTATGAAGCATAGTGCAAGCTGAGCCCGTTTATTGTCCTCGGGGATGGTATTTATTTTATTTTCATATTTTTTTTGGTTTGGTTTCGTTTGGTTTGGTTTTGGGTGCTTTGCGCTCGTGCTCGCATTTTTATTGAGCTTCCTTAATAGACTTGAGCCATATTCCCCTTTGTCGACGGAGCCGAGCCTGTGAATCGTGCATGCTGCATCCGCTCCTTACCTGGACAGGCCTGTCCGTATATAAGCATATACATATATATATATATGTATGTATGTATATATAAATATGTGGCACAATCTACGTAGCTGGCAATTTTTATGAGTCGGCCATTATGAAATTTAGACGACATGTTAAAAACCCTTTTCGAGCAAATTTTATCACCCGGTTAGCAAAGTTCTCATGAAGCCATTGTAACCCTTTCACTTAATTATTGGGCACATTATGTGCCATATTCATGGCAACGAGCTGCCAGAGACGAAGGCACCAAAGAACCAACCGACCGACAGACAGACAGACAGACAGACCAACCGACCGACCGACCGAACTTTATGCCCTCAAGGGGCGACGGGCGGCGGCGGCTGTTGGGCACAACAATGGAAACTAGCTGTATATATATATATATATGTGTGTGTGTGTGTGTGTATAGCTACCTGGTAGGGCGAATTGTGCAATAGCCGAACTCTAAACGAGTGCCGCCTCAGCTTCAGCTTCAGCTTCAGTCGCAAAACTCAACCTCAACCTCCGTTTTTGTGTCTCGTGTGGCCGCGCAGATTTCACGCATTCATTGAGAAAATTTGAAGGGCGCTGAGCGATAATTGCACCACCAACCCAGGCAGCAACTGTGTGTGTGTGTGTGTGTGTGCCCATCTATACACATTACCCAATACTCATTGCCTTGCCCCGTTCTCGCGATTGCGTGACCCAGCGACCGAAAATGCAGCCCGGTTTCCATTTTCCATTTTCATTTGGCTCTCCTCCCTCCCTCTATCCACAGATTATTTGGCATATTTGGCATCCAGGCAGCACCACCAACCATGTGGGTGCCCAGCAACATCCGTGTAAACAAATCTCTACCATTTTGGATTATGGCCAGGGCTATCCAGTGGCATGGGCCTGACATTGATGCAAACTTAGCGCTGACAAGGAATTATAATTTGAAGCAACTCTTTGACGAGCCAGCTGCAAAATCAATATTTGGCTTTAAGAGCCAAATATCAAGTTTAGCCAGCTAGATAATTAAATAACTTACCCCCAAAACAACACACACACACACACACACACAAATATGGACTGTCCAAATGAAATGAAAAACATTCGCAAATTCGTTAAACTCACGGAAAAATCCCTCAAACAAATGATTATCTGACTTTTTTTTTATACATTTAAACATTGACATTTGTAAATTGTCAAAAAAAAAAGAAAGAAAACTTGGTTCAGAACTAGGAAAATTACTGCAAAAAAAATTATTGGTCCATTTTTTAATGAAAATAAAAATATTTTTATGGAAACTTAATTATTGTTGAATAATAATTTAAGTATAATAAAGCTATATAATCATAATAATAATAAGCTTCATAACATAAATCATCCATAAATATATTAAAATATTATATTTAAGAAAAATAAAATGTTTTTTTTAATTTTGAATTTTATGTTTAAAACTAATAAAACTCAAAAATATACTTATAACAATAAACAAAAAACCGCTTTATCCCAAAATGATATCAACTTTTTTAAAATTATTTATTTAATTTTCATTAATTTTCAAGAATCTTAATTTGTCTAAATATTATTGAAATATTAATTATTGTGTTTAACTCCTTTTTTTAGTCTTCTAATAAATTGTAAAATGTTTTGCTTTAATTGAAAATTATTTTCACATGTTTAATTGTAAAAAAGTTTCCCAAAGCATGGCTTAGAGATCGGTTAGGGGCTTGCCTGGGGCGCAATGTTAGACAAATTATGAGCTTTATGATATAATTAAATTCGATAAATAAACAATATTCTAGCTGAATGATATACACTTGCTTCGTTTGGGGCGTGGCCAGCGACTGTTCTGAAAATGTAATTAAATGTGAGATGTTGTGACGCCTTTGTCTTGGGCTACTTTCGGGGGCTGGGTTCGAGTCGGAGTCGTCTCAGGCTGCGGCTGAAACTAAAACTAAAACTAAAACTGAGGCTGGCTTCCCATGGCCTTTGTCGCAGTGTCTTTGCCTAGACGAGTGCCCGGGGCGAGGGCGGGCATCGGCGAGGGCAGCCGCCAGGCAACGTGCACCACAGAGCTCTGGATGTGGTGTATATTGTACATGGGTAACAAAAAACAAAAAAAAAAAAAAACAACACACACAAAAAAAAAAAAAAAAAAAAACAGAATCAGACGTAATCGACGCGAAGCTGGGATTATTAATGGATTTTTAATATCATTTGTGTCGGCGTAAATTGTATTTTTAAAAACTGAAACGATTTATTGACACGAAGCCAAGTAGAATCGACGCGAACTCGAATTCGGCGACGAAGTCGGGCACACTGATTTCCCTGGGAGCAAGAAATATGGTCATGCTATATGCGACTACAACAGCAACAACAACTGCGAGTGCGAGTACAAGTACGAGTATGGGCACGCATACAAGTGAATGCCATTTGTATCTGTAAATGTATCTGTATGTGAATCTGTAACTGAACTGTAGCTGTATCTGTATCTGAGCTGTGCACTCCACAGGGCCTCGGCGGTCTCTCTCACTTGACGCTGGACGCTGGGCCAAGTGTGAAAAATGATTGATCGATTTCGATTTCGATTCGTGCAGCATTCACAAAGGGCGCCGTGCTGTTTATAAAGAACTTCGACATCGGTCGACTCCAGCGGGGACAGCGGACGGGGCGGGCGGACGGCGGCGACAGCAACGACAATCGGCATAATAAGATAGCAATTATTTATCTCAAACTGAATAAAGGCAATTTTTGATTAATGAAAGCATTTCGCTGCACACACACAAAAAAAAAAAAAAAACATTACAAAAAATCAAATATCAAAAAAAAAAAAAAAAAAAAAAAAAAAATGGTTTATATAAATGAAGTGAAAGGAAATGAAACGAAAGTGTTGACTGGCAATAGAAGATATTTCCATTTGTCCCCTAATAGTCACCTCCAGCCAACCATTCGTCTCGCCTTTGGGATTTGACTTTGACGACCTTTTGATTGTGTAAACACCAACAAAAACTCAAGTCCCACTTGAGGAGCCCAACCAAAGCGAATTTCTATTGCGACTCTTTTGGGTCACAAGAGTTCAGGATGTGTTCTTATTTTTTTTCAATCTCTCATCCCATTTGGCTAGTTTTTGGAGTTTCAGATACAGTTGTGACTGTTCTTAACATTAGCTTGGTTTAATATTCTTTTTATTTCAACTTCCTCCAAGGGCCAATAAAGCGAAGTGTGATAAAAATTTAAATTAAATCGATTCATCAAAGTTTTTTTTTTGAAATGAATTCATTTCTGGTTGTTTTCTGAACGTTCAACAATTTGAACTGATTTATGAATTGAAAGAATTTAATATTTATTTTAACTTATAATTTTGTGATTATTTTGTATTTAATCAAATTTCACAAAACCTTGAAAATATATGTTTTCAATTCAAAACTTAATAATTTTGAGGCGTATTTTATTTATACATCTGATTACTCATAATTTCAATTTCTCAATTGATCGAATTTGGAATACTATTTAAAATGTTTTATTTACTTTTGAAATTAAATAAAAATGATGAAATTATTTGTTTGAGTTTGGCTGGCAATGAATTAGCAGTAAATAAAAATGAATTTACATTCGATTTAAACGTATTTAAGTTGAGAACGAGTGCGAGTACGAGTATGAAGATGAATGCGGATGATTTCGTGAAGGCTGAAATTGTGCTTAGTATTCTAATGGACGTTAATTGCATAATTCTGGGTCGCGCCATAAAATCGAAATTAAATGCTTATTTCGAAATGTTGTTTTGCTGAAAATAAAAAATAATACTGCTACTTAAATGTGTTTGTAATTGGCGTCAAAAAAAAACAGCTACGCAATCTTTAGGAATAACACAAAAAATGTGTAGTTCAATGTGAAAGTCAACAATTATGTTTCAAATTGAAGAAATTCAATACGAAATTTTTAAAAAATTGCATATTTTAAAGTATGCATTGTTTTGAGTAGTTCGCTTATAAAGTGAGCTCAATTGCTTGCTTGGAAATTTTAGATGGATTCAGTGCTTATTTTCCCGGCATTTTTCTGTGTGTACGACTAAAACTTTAAATCTAATATATTAAATTAAAGATGACTTACTAATTTCTAAACTATGAAAAATAATGAGAGCGAAATTTTTCATTGGCTTATTTTAATTGTGCGAACGTGCGCCGAGTAGAGTTTTCACTGTAGTCTTTAATAAAATGTTTTTAGGTATATGTTTTAGCTATGTTTGCATTATTATGAACATATTTTTTGGGCATGTTCTTACATGAATTTACATTGAAGTCCTTAGCAGTGACTTCAAGTAAAATGCTTGTCCTTAAAATGTGTTCTGCCGAGGTGAACTTTTGGCCGGAAGCTGTGTCCAATTAACAGCAAAAATATCCAACAAAACAGAGCTGCCAAATCTGTTGGTCAGTTTACACACACACACTCATACACACACACACATACATGATTTGCACTTACAACATGTGATTAGATATATACATATATATATATATATGTATATATGTAAATGTGGCTATCAAACGGACATTGTTTATATAAATATATTGCAGAGACAAATACACAAGATACTAAACACTTGCATATACTTATGTACATATGTATGTATGTAAAACGTTTGCTTTACATAAGCTCAACAAAATGAAAGCAAATCCCAAGTAGTAGTAGAAGAAGAAGCACCAGCAGCAACAGCAACAGCAACAGCAACTTCGTGGCAGCAACTGTGATCGGGGTCGGGGTCGGGTGCCTTTGTCACCAGAGCGGTGCTCAAATACTATTGGTGCAGGAGACAGGAAAAATCGCCCCCATGTTAAAGTGTCGTTTCGTGTGACACCAATGGCACACACACACAAGCAGACACAAACACACACAAGCAGACACACACATACGTACACACAGCCATATAAATTTGTGGCGCAATCGCATAGCCAGTAAAGCAAAGTCGTCGCTGCCGTCGCCGTTTGCAGCAAGCGAGAGGTGTGCTCACGAACACATCGAGACACACACACACACACACAGACACACAGATACTGCCACACGCACGCACACAGCTGCACGGGCAGGGCACTCATTGGTGTTTACTAAAAAGAGACGGACACACACTCTCAGCATTCGGTCGCAGTCGCTGTCGCTGCCGCCGCCGCCCCGTCGCCGGAGCGCAGTGGACAAGAAATCAAATGACAAAAATTTAAAAAAAAAAAAAAAATAAATGTATATATGTATACACATACATACATATAAAACGAGCTAAAGCAGCAACAACACCACAACTGGGAAAAAAACGAACGTGTGACGACGAACAGGCGAAGGCGACAACAACAGCAGCAACAGCAACAACAACCACATTGCCATAGCCCATAATGAGACGAAGACAAAACGACGGCAATTTCAAGTAAGCTACGGTACATGCACGCCGAGCAGCACCGCTGTCGCCGTCGTCGTCGTCGTCGTCGACGTCGCTGCCGGCGGCGAGCAAACAGCGACGACAATAAGCAGCGACAACGACGAATTGGCTGCCCATTGCCATTTCATTCGAACAAATGATGGGGCCAACTCGTTTCAGCTCTGTCACACGCGGACTGGCTAATGGGGCGACACTCACACACACACACACACACTCGAGCAATGCCCATGAGAGAGCCGCACTGGCGCTCTTTGGTTGGCGAGCAAATGACAACTGTGTGACGTTGTGGCCAGCTGCGGGAGAGTGAGCCAAGCACAAGGTGCGTGAGCGGGCAGGTGTATGTGTGTGTGCGTGTGTGTGTGTGTGACGCTTGCTCGCTCGGACAGCAAACACAAATGCGTCGCATGTCAACCACTCGTCCACTCAGACGACAGTGTGCGAACGAGCCGGCAACAGCCCAAAATATATTCACTGCACTGCTTGCACGCTCAGCAGCCATTTAACTGTGGTCGTCCAATAATTGTTGTTGCTTCGTTTAGTTTCTGCTTGAGTTTTGTTTTTTCTTTTAGACAAATGAGAGACAATTAATGCTCTTAAAGCTCAAACTTAAAGCATAAAAACTTAAAATGGACATGCGACTTACTGTAAATGCTTGAAAGTGATAGACAGAGAGAGAGAGAGAGAGAGAGAGCGAGCAAAGAGAGTCGCAGGTTCTCTTTGCCGTGCACTGCTTAACCGACAGTCAGCGAGCGCAGGCCACATATACATTGATATAAAAATACATATATAAATTCGTATGCGAGTGCGACTGAGTGAGCCAGCTGCCAATAGCGCTGTCGCATTTGCTTGCCTGTGTGCGTATGTGTATGTGTGTGTGTGTGTGTGTGTGTGTGTGTGTGTGTGATGACCCAACGACGACAATGTGACACAGCCTAAACAAGCAGCAACAGCAACAACTACACCTACAACACAACTACAACTACAACTACAATTGCAGGCCAATTCCAATAGCGCAAGCGACGTCTCTGCTCTCATGCTCTTGCTCTCATACTCTCGCTCTCACACACACACACACAGACACAGGCACAGACACTCGCTCGTTGGCTGGCTGGGCCTCTGCTGCGTTTCAGGTAGACATTTGTGGGGCAGTTACGTTGAACTTGTCCGCTGCTGCGTGTCTGTTGCTGCTGCTGTTGCTGCTGTTGTTGTTGCTGTTGTTGTTGCTGCTGCTGCTGCTGCCTTCTCGCTGCTCTCGCCGCAGAGAGCAAAGTGTCACCCACCCCGCTGTCGCTGTCGCTGTCGCTGCGTGTGTTTCTGTTTGTGTGTTAGTGTTCGTTTGAGTGTTGCTGCCGCCGCTGTCTCTGCTGTTGTCGCTGTCGCTGTCGCATTTGTCGTCGTCGTCGTCGTTACATTTTTTCTGCTCGCAGCCGCACGACAATCAGTGTCACCCACGACTTTCGAAGGAGTGGATCTCTTCTGCTGCCGCTGCTGCTGCTGCTTCTGCTGCTTTTGTCGCAGTCACAGTCACAGTCACAGTCACAGTCACACAGTCACAGTCACAATAATAACTGTTACTGGTATTTCGTCTTCGCCCTCGTCTCAGCGCGTTTCGTCTCTTTGTTTTGTGTGTGCGTGAGACTTGCAACGTTGCCGCCGCCGTCGCGTTCGCGTTCGGGCAACAAGAATTCAAAATACAATAACACAAAAAAAACAAAATAAAACATTTTAATAAAAAACAAACTGAACTCAACAACGAAAACACAAAATTAAAATATGTGCAGCAAATTGCAATTTTTTTGGTGACAAGTAAATGAAAAAAAAAAGCAAACAAGAATCAATTTTATTCAAAACGACAACAAAATATTTGTGGAAATTTAACGGACAACAAAATTGTAAGTAATTTTAAGTATTTATTTAGTTAGTCTATTTTTTTTTTTTTTTGTTGGTTAGTTTGTTAGCTTACCGTCGGCAGCGCGAGTGGACAAAAATAAAAAGAAAATAAAAATCGTTTAACAAATTTCGGGTGAAAAATCAAAAGAGAAAAAAACTACCAAAAATTTGTAATTAAGATTTTTGTCTTTTTAAATGTTGTTTGAGATACAAATTGAGATACAAATGCTTAGCAGTGGTCCAGAGACTAAAGACTAGAGACTAGAGACTAGAGACTTGAGAGCAGAGACCAGCATCAGCATCAGCATCAGCATCATCATCATCATCATTATCATCGTCAACGTGTCTCTTGCTCGTTCATTGCTCCTCCAATTGTTGTTGCTGTTGCTTGTCCGCTGCTTATTATAATGTGTACTAACAGCAACAACTAACAACAACAGCAGCAGCAACAACAACTATAAACAGGAGTTGTTGTCGTCTCTCGTCAGCTCTTGGAATTTGTGACTTTCAACATGCCGATAATAAAAAATAAAAAAAAATACAACAACAACAGCAACAACAAAACACATTCAAAGCTGGCCATCAAAACTTGTGATTGGTTTTTTTGTTGTTGGTGCTGCTGCTGCTGCTGCTGGTTGCTGCTGCTAGCTGCTGGTCGCTGTAGTTGCTTTCGTCTCTTAAGACATTTAAAGCGTTTGACAAAAATAATTACCACACGAACAAGACACACACACACACACACAAGCAATGACATTACACACACTTCATGTTTGTTGTTATAGTTACTATCGTTTCTAATGACTCCGCGCTATAAAAAAATTAAGTCTTGAACTAATTTAAAGCACCCCGCAGAACTTTCGATAAATTGTGGAAATCGAATGGTATTTGACCCAGCTGTTGGTAAATGATATTGCCGACTTTGACCTGAACTAGAGATACTATTGTATCTTGCAAATACTTCTTTCTTGACATTTCTAATAGTAGTAGATTGAAAAGATACTTTTGTCTCATATAGATACTTAACTTGCGTTTTGTAATAATAGCAAAGTGAGCTTAAGGCAAAAAGATACATTTGTATCTTAAAGATACTTTTGTATCTGAAAGATACTTTTTGTGAGTAAATTATGCTTTTGTTTTTTTTTAAAAATATCTTAGCCGTACTTTAACAAGCTATTGCCAGCTTAAGCTCATAGTCGTTGAATTCTGATGCAGCCTTCATGCTGACAATTTCTTTTACATTCGACCCACTTTCATGTGTAGTAATTAGGCAGACATATTATACATCTGTCCACATATATATACATATTTATGTGCGTATTTGGGTGACTGCTTGCTCAACCTTTAAGATTGATTCCAGGTGATAGCCCAAGCGAGGGGCACCTTGGCAAAGTTGGCGGGCAAACGTTGATCGTTCAGCATGTCGAGATCGCGTTAACAATTGTCCCCATCGTTGTTGGCTGGCCAACGGCCTCTTCCCTCTTCCACCCCGCACTCCCCGCGCAATACTTTGGCCATCAATTCTGCGCCGCTCGTCAGTCACAATTACAGTAGCGTGGGGCGGGCGGGGCATGGCGGGGCGGTGCGGTGCGGTGCGGGGTCGGGTGAACGCGGCAACAACAATAAAAAGCCACTTGGACTAGCTGCCGATCACCGCATGTTGTCGTCGTCGTTTGCGGTTTTAATGGTCGCCCCGCACAGCCGAAAAAGCTGTAAAAGATTTTGGCCAAGCAAATGAGCAAATGCTGATGGGATACAATCTTTTATGAAGCCAACTCTCGGCACAATCCAGTCCAGTCCAGTCCAGCCGCGCCGCTTCAAGCCAAATGTGTCATGAGACGAGTAATTCTAGTCGCTTGCCACTCGCCCGCCTCATCCTGCCTGGTCTGCACAGTGGTGCGAGGCTGGCGATCATGTATGAGAATTTTCTATATACATTTCGAAAGAAACAGTTTTTCTTTTGTTGTTACTTTTGAATCGAAAATGTAAGAAATTAATGTAAGTTAGTGTCGCGATTTGGTCTCACTTTGAATCACTGTGCGCCTACAGTGTCCCCACGATTTAATTGCGCAGCGCAATTCTGAAATCTGTAATTGGCCCGGGTGCTGTCAACTCGACATCCATTCAATGATAACGCGGAAAGTCGCAAAGTGTTGCGCAACATTTGCAGCTGTCACAGCAACTGCCCTGCCCCGCCCCGCCCCGCCCACAAGCCCAACGCCTTCATTCATTTCTGATTAGGATTTTTGCCAAGCGTTTGATTGACATCCTCGACACTTTGCACTTTGCACTTTGCACTTTCCAGCTGCCAGTTGACAACCGGCAATCGCGACTAGTTTTTGAGGACCAGCTGAGGACAAAATCAGCACGACACCAATTTCGCATAGTTCGATTCTCGGCAGCCGTTTGCAAGCGCACTTTAATTGTCCGACGGCAAAGCGACATCAGTTTTTTCTTTTGTTGATTTTTTACTGAGTGGCACTTAACTGTTATTACTAAAAGATAGTTTGGCAACTTTATTTTTTGAAGATACTTGTGTATTTGATCGAAAAATTTGTAGCTTGCAGCCACTAATTATTGAATAACTACTTGAGTGCGTATCTCAAAGATACTGGCATTTGTATCTTAGGTCACTTTTTGTTGCTTTGTATCTTAAAGTGTTTTTCTTCATCAATTTGAATGCATCTTTTGTACTGTGCAGAACATTTTATGTTAAATATACTTTTGTATCTTACAGATACTTTGCATTTGCTTGTTGAGAAACTTTTGTATCTGCTGTATCTCGTAGATGCTGAAGTAATTACATTAGATATGCTGAGATACTTTTATATCTTGAATATTCATAGCTATCTCGCAGATAGTTTATATCTGATAGATATTTAACTAAATATGCAGTATCTCAAGGAATTGAATGCAGATACTTTTGTATCTGAACTTAAAGTTGCATCTATCTATTTGCATCTGGAGCTAGCACAGTTGATGGCTTTTCTAATCGGCGACTTTTCCACATTCTATTTCTGATCTTTGCAGCACCCGTTGCGAACAATGGAGCACATTATGAACCCGTTCATGTCGTCCGCTTATCTGCTGGGACACCCGCACGCCCATCCGCATTCTCACATGGCTGCCAAATCGCCGGCCAGTTCGCCGGGCGCAACTGGAGCTGGAACTGGTACTGCAGCCGGAAGCGGAACCGGAGCTGGCAGTGTGAGCGGCTGCAAATCGAACAGCAAACCGAAGCGCTGGGGCTCACCGCCCATCAACCTGGCCGGCCAGTTCATCAATCCGGCGACGGGCAAGAAGCGCGTCCAGTGCTCGATCTGCTTCAAGACCTTCTGCGACAAGGGCGCCCTCAAGATTCACTTTTCGGCGGTGCATCTGCGCGAGATGCACAAGTGCACCGTGGATGGATGCAATATGGTGTTCAGTTCGCGTCGATCGCGGAATCGGCACAGCGCCAATCCGAATCCGAAGCTGCATTCGCCGCACATTCGCCGCAAGATTTCGCCGCACGACGGACGCACCGCTCAACAATTTCCCGTTTTTCCGGCGGCGGCGGCGGCGGCTGCTGCCGCGTTTCCCGGCCTGTTGCCGCCACCGCATCCACATGGCCATCCGCACCACGGCCACCACTCGCATCATCATCATCACCATCATCCGCACCACCACGCACATCATCCGGCCGTTGGCTACGGCCCGGCGGCTGCTGCGGCCCACGTCATGTTTGGCGGACAGTCGGGTCTGCATAATCTTGGCTTGCTTGCGGGCCGAACGCACTTTGCCGATGCGGATGCGGATGCGGATGCCGATGCCGATGCGGATGCGGATGTCGATGCCGATGTCGACGCGGATGCGGATGCGGATGATGAGGGCGTCTATGTGTATGTGGACATGCATGCGAACAGCTCCAGTCCAGCTAGTCAGGATTGTCACAGCGATGCGGACGCGGATGCGGATGCGGATAATGAAGTCGATGCGGATGCGGAGCTGCACTGCAGCCTGAGCCTGGCGAGCAATACGAACAGTCACACCAGCTACGACGAGGAGGAGCGCACCGAGCAGCCACTGGACTTCAGTTTGCACAAGCGTCGCGAACCGGAATCGGTACCGGAACCAGTGTCACAGCCACGCAACGAACCGCAACCGGAACGGGAACGGGAACGGGAACGGCAACGGGAGCGTCGCAGCAAGCGCTCGCCCAGCCCCTGCGGCGGCAGCGGCTTCTCGATGGAGCGACTGCTGGGCAAGCGTCGCCGCCACGACAGCTGCGCCTCCAGTTCCCAGGAGTCGACGAGCGCCATCAAAATGGAGCTGGATCTGGAGCTGGACAGCGGCGATAGCGTCGATGCGCACAGTCACGGTCACGGTCACAGTCACAGTCACAGTCACAATCACGGTGATGAGCACGCCCACGATTTGACCGCACGTAAACACCTGCCGGGCAGCTGCTCGCCGAGCGACGCCGTCGCGCCCACAACCGCAATCAACCTCAATCTCAACCACAGCGCCAACATCGGTTCCGTTGGTTCCGTTGGTTCCGTCGGTTCCGGCGCCGTTGCCGGGTCCGTCTGCAGCGCCAGCGTTGGCCACGTGCTGGCGCCGTCGCCGCCCGCGCTGCTCTTCGGCATGGATCTGGAGGAGCAGCATCATTTGCGGCTGCTGCAGACGCAAATGTTTGCGGCCGCGGCGGCTGCCGCTGCCAGCAGCAGCAGCAGCAACAGCAACAGCAGCAACAGCGGCAGCGCCAACATACAACCGGCCGCTGTTGCCGCCGCTGCCGCCGCGCCGTGGAATCTGCTCTCGGAGGTTTACCGTTCGATGCTGCTCGGCAGCAGCGGCCTGAAGGCGCCACAGGCAGCGCCAACGACGCCGCAATCGGCGCAATACAGCGAAATGCCGGCCACCAATGCTGCCATCTCCGTTTAAGGCCCCCCGTCCTGTCCCCCCCCCCCCCTCCACCCCCACAATCTCGAATTCTCACACTTCCCCCAACCACA
>SCDT01002380.1:0-15560 GCA_004143765.1 Drosophila melanica | reverse complement strand
AAAAAAAGAGATATAACATTATACATAACTTTGTATATTTTTACTACTATACATAAATTTATAATAAGAAATATATTAATAACTTTCTAAAATTTATAACATTTACACTAAATGACTACATGTATTACGTCATTTCTTTAAAAAGGGAGGGGTAGCATATCTACCCTACCATTACATTAAATTAAAGGGTATAACAACTATAATACATTGTGACACTTTGTCATAATAAATACAGTTACCCAAAATACATGCAAAGACCACATAGAAATATATAAACATCCCAGCGCACAAGTAATACGATCCTGCGCTTATACATAAGCCGATCGCGGCGCGTGGGAATGCTGAGCATGCGCTTTGCAGCTCAAGTGGTCAATTCATACACAACATACATATGCATGCCTTCTGCTAACATATGTATGTTGCGACATATATGAATATTATATAGATATATACATAGATATAAACTTAGCATGTTTCGGGTTAGCTGAACCCAACATGCATACATAAGATTCATTCGAAATAAAGTAACGAACAAGAGCAGCCGCTCTACTGAGATTAAATTTTCATTTTAATACAATACGGAATATACATTCTATTATTCTATACATTTCTATTACACTAACCTATATGCCCTTATGCTCTCTTCTTGGGTATGTGCCTTATATTCCTACTCAGCATGCAACGAATATTAGAGTTCGCCTTGGCTTTCATTTCTACTACTTCGCGGAACCCATTCGTGAACGTGCCTCTCCCACTCTGGTCACACGCACTCTGCCGTTTCCCGTGCAGTTCAGGTATTTCGGCGAGAAAGTGTACGGCTTGCCACAGTGGTAGCAAAATATTTTTTGATGTTCATTTAAACAGTCTTGCCAGTCGTGACCTGGCTGGCCGCAGTTCCAGCACACGGGCCTCCGGCTGGCCGTCCTTGCCCTAATCTCCTCTACCTCAGGCTGCACTCTATGTTCATCTGGGGGTCACCTTCTAGCGAACTAACGTTTGGCCTGCCCTGCACTGCCTGCCTACTTTTCGATCTTGGCCCAACGTGGACCTGGTGGTGGTCTAAGGGTCGTCCGCCTATGATTTCCGTATCCGTCATCGTCCCCATACTCCCCTCCATTCGTCGCCTGCCTAAAGTTCCCGCTCGGTCTGTTTTCCCCTCGCCCATCGTCAGGCCGTGTATTGCGCGGGGGTCTCCACTCAATCCGCTTAAGGAATTGGACCGCTCTTGCTTCGGCGGTGGGCTAGGAGCTGTAATGGTGCCCGCGCTTTTTTTTGGCATGGCTCCCTGACGCGGCGGTTCAGGCGGCTGATACGGCTCAACGCTGTTTTTAGCCACCTCGCCCGTGAACAATCGCAGCTTTTAGATTGGGTGGGCCTGAGTAAGTCATTGATGGCTTTCATTATCACCTGGAACCCTAAACGGATTTCTTCTCTAAACGCTTGTGCGATACCGCCTTTGGTCGACTGTCGATAAGTCTCGTCGGCTTGGAACAGAGCAACGTTTATGGCGGACGGTATATCCGCTTCGATCGCGATTTGGGGCGCTGTAAGGACGTTTGTATCCTCCGGCGGTGAGCTGAATTCTATAACCGCCGGGTTCAACTCTCCTGGCAGCGGTGCCGATGGCCCCGCTGGCATCCTTGCCAAGTTTATGCTCCTCACTGCTCGTGCCCCTCCTTCTTCCCACGAGTCTTCTTGTGCGGCACTGTCTGTACCCGAGCCCAGCGGATATGAATGAATGGCGTCGGCCCCCGAATTTTCCGTTCCCGTCATAGCTACCAGCAGTACTACCCACACTAAAATTAACTTATTAATAATATATCTTTACCTATTTTCGAAAATAGCTAATAAATCATAAATAATAGATACTAACACTAACACAATCGAATATTGTAAGGGAGAATCACCGCTTGCCGGAATCTGCCGTCATTGCAACCTACGCCATCTACCAACCCGTTTCGGTCAACACAAAAACTACCCAATATACAAACTATATTAACTGAGGTGAACTGGTTCAATCGTCTCTATCTCCTAATCTCTATCGCCTAATCTCCTATTGGCACGTTTCCAGTCCAGTTTGTTTCTGGCTCGACAACCATCGGTAGGATTCGGCGCATGGTTACAATTTAACTGTACCATGGGTCACCCTAACATGATAGTTATCTCCGCCATCACCCCAATTGGCAGAAACACACACATAACTAAATAACAATAATATGAACAGACAACTACGTGCATGTATCCCTATTCGGACCTGACTGTTGTCACCGTCAAGGTTTTCGCCTTTCTTCTTGTGCCCGGTAGCGAACTGCACTTCTTTTCAAAAGAGTGACCACGGTCCCTATCCCACCCTAGCAGAGCTCTAACAAAGGTATGAAAAAAAAGGGGGACAGTTGGGATTGTGAGGGTATTTCTGCCATGAGCTCGGGTTAGAAATAGACTTTAGAAAAAATAATTCATTTGGCAAAAATCCGAGTCCGGATTTAAATTGTAAATAAATAATAAATTGTAATTATAAATAACAATTAATTGACTAAATGACGTACATACATGAGAATATATAAATGTAATAAAATTAAACATTAGACAAACTAATAGTAAACTAAATAGTAGAGGCAAGTGCATTTTTTGTATTTTGCGTTGCGCTTGCAGGGCCCGTTTGGTGGCAATTCCTAAATATTGGCCACGACTAGTTGGCGGTTAACGTTTTTATTTTTTGGTTTTTAAAGTGGGCAGCGGAGTGGGACTCGCAAAGAGTCGCGTTAATTTTTGCCTCCGGGTGCCGTGCCTCTCACACAATGCCTGCGACGGACTTAAAAAAAATTGGTGCATAGAAGAAGAGTTTTGCCGGTGCGGCTGGCGCATGGGTTGCGGCCGATCTCGAATATAGATATTCGGTATTTTGGACGCAAGGTTTTTAATGCGGCGCGACCTGCTGTTGGTCATCTCTTTGAAAATAATACAATTAGTACACAGTCACTTTTACTTTAACACAAACTTACGCCGACATTCGCTCAGACAAAACGAGATGAAAAAAAAAGAAAGGTTAGAAATAACCTCTGCGCTTGCGCACTCGTGCACTTGTACACTTTTTGTTCAGCTGTCAATGTAGTTTTAAAGCTGGTCACAGTAGTCATTGGCCTTCCCTCCAAAAAACGTACTGAACCAATTCTTAAAAATAATATAATTGTCAATAAAGAATATACAGAAATTTTGGATCGAATTCATAACAATCATAACAATAGCAGCTCCGGAAACCTAACACATTAATAATACCGAGCTAGATAAATACGGATATTAACTCACGGAGTTCCGTTTACTAATCTCATCTGCTTTTTGCCAATATCCATCGCTATGCTTTACGTTTACACAATGAAAAAACAAAAAACAAAAATATATATGATAAATGATTTCATAACCTAAAGTCAAAAACATACTAAATACGTAACTACAACCGAATGTCCAAATACAATTTAACAATATACCATTCTTTTAAACAATTTGGAAGAAGACAGCCGCTTGAGGACAAGCGCAAATTAAACAAAACACACAAAATCTTTGTGCTAATTATTCCATGCAATAAGCAATGGACCAACTCAGCTGTACTTGCTTAGTACCTAGAATCATTGGATCAGCGTTTCCTCGGCACCCGCCACATGCTAACTTAGTTGCAAACAACAAAAACATTGCAACACAAAACCAAGGCATTATTCTAACAACAGAAGTTTCGCTGCGCCGCCAACGTCGCTGCGGATATCCACAGCTAGCTTAAGGCTAAACTAAAGAATGTTATTTTCCACTAATATGTACACCAAACCACAACAATACGGACAATAAACTAAATAGGTGTACTATTCACGCCAACAAAATACACTTACAGATATATTCCACTATTATCAAGGATTTAATGCCCTTTTTGTATCACCGATAACACAGCCAACTACTTAAGCACCTCATGTCCTACGTTCAGAAGTAATAGATGACAATGTTTTTACCATACCTCGTTATCCAACCCATCTGTAAGGCAACAATAAAATACCCCAAAGATGATTTTTCAGATATTATAAAATTAACTGGGTTGTTGAATTATAATTAATTATACTTCTGTTACTATTGCTACTTTCAATTTTAGAAAGAAACTTAAATATTTAACCAGTTTGTAAAATATTAATTTAAAACAGTGACGAAAAAAAAAATATAAATTATACTTGCTACCTGAGGATTTGCAAGCGTAAGTCAGCTCTCCAAATAAATAAATATATCTTTTACAATGGCAGAATCCCAAAGTTTAGAAAATAACGTGAAGCGTAGGTACTCTATTGCTACGTCTCAAAAAACGTCACATAGTTGACACAACACAAGGAGCAAGACTTTGGCTAAGACCTACGAGGCCACGGCCTCGAAAAAGAGGAATCATCTAATACAAAAGCCGAAGAATGTGGATGACAATACGACGCGAGTCATTGGGTCTGAAGGAACCACATGATGACGTAAGTAAAACTCTAACTGCCATCGTTATGATGTCATCTCTGACGGCAACATGCCTGGCGCACGACACAGAGACTGACCCGACGATTTAAAGAGACATGTTTAAAAGACAAACTTTCGAAACAGTCCCTTATTGTTGATGACGCCAAACAGACTGTGGGACAGTCTGGACATCAATGACAATCCCTCCAAGCTTTTGAAAGACAATCTAGATTAAGAACCGCAAATGTTGGTGAAGAGGTATGTGGGACGCAGATCATCAAACATTTAAGATTTAATGCTCTTAGCAAGGATCAGTTAACAACTCACGAATGGATACCCCTTTTCTCTAATAACAAGAATATCCAATTCAAGGTAAAATTCGCCTACACCCTCCCCAAATCGTATTCAGTAATCTTCGTTACACAAGCTGGGAAACTAAAATAGTGTCCTCTATTATCTAAACTTTTTTTTGTCTTATTTATCAACCTTCTGTTTTTGTATACATATGGGACCTCTTGCGTACACTACATCGAGTAGTGGGCAAATGGTCACGATATTAAGCTATTCAGCCAGCAAGAGCGTTTGCTATACACTACCGCTAAAAATACTGCCAGCTGTTTTTCTTACCGAAAGTTAAGCGAACTCCTTCGGGTTAACACTCGATCAAAGACTGACTTGCAAATACCAAATATCCAGGACGGAACTTGCAGGGCAAAGCTGCGAAAATATTACTGGTTACACAATGAAAATAGTAAACTCCCTCTGAGGCAAGAGAGAATTGTCTATCAACAGGCCGTCGCTCACATATGAAGATATGGATTCAAATTTAGGGAATAGTAGCTAAATCTAACTAACCTCGGGTTCGAATTCTACCAAATAAAGCGCTACGCCTAATCAATAAATTGGTAAATTGGCCGATTGGTAAGTACGAAACATCACGCTTCGAGGACCAAATTTGCTTTCACAGAAGTCGTTATAATAGCAACTTAAACGTTGCTAATTTAGAGTTATATTACATTGAGAAAATTTTTAAATTAATATACAATATATGTGAAAATCCAAAAGAAAATTATACAGCAAGATAATTTAATACATGAATTAATATTTACAACATTATGGTCGGTGGATCAACTCTGCCAACGAACGAAAGCTTTTGATATGCAAAACAACAAAATGAACAAAACAATTAACGTCTGGCAAAATGGGCGACTGGGGAGCAGAGTCGACGCGGCAGAGGACAGACGGCGCAAAATTTTGGCGACAAACAGATCGTCGTTGTGTCAGTGAAGTCAGGCGTGTGCACTGGATGTACGAGATTGCTAAAGAGTAACACACATAGATTATTTAATTAAAAGCAGCCATAAGTGATTACTATTATTGTGTTCCGGTTAGAGTTTAATTATCTAATTGATAATTATTATACCCTGAACCCATCGTAAAATGGGTATAATGGTTTAATGGAAATGTATGTAACAAGCAGAAGGAGGCATCTCCGACCCCATAAAGTATATATAATCTTTATCAGGACGACGAGTCGAGTTGATATAGCCATGTCCGTCTGTCCGTCTGCCCGTATTGCTCCGTTTCATTAATATCGATACAAATCGATAACAACCTTTTGTTTTTTTACAATATCTCGGTAACTTAAAAAGCTAGAGGCAACAACAGTGCGTTATGTGCGTTTTGATTAGACGCAGATTTTGATACATCTTGATTTTAAATACCGCCCCCAGTATCAACAAAACCAAAAAAAATCGCAAATCAAATACTGCAAGCCTGTAATTTGGTTTGTACCTGTATATCAATGCTGCCAATAAATCCTGAAGGTTTCATAACGATCATACATCTAATTGAGCAGAAAATAATGATTTCGTTTCTATCGTAGGGCACGCGCAGTAACCGAGTAGAATGCTTGCTGCGTGGATTTGTGTGTGTGTGAATTTGTGTATGTATGTATGAATGCAAACGGGCTAAAATGCTTATGAAAACAGATTACAGTGTTCAGGGTTTCTCCTAGTCGGGCGGTCCCGACTAGAGCCCTCTCACTTGTTAATATTGTAGTATTTGAGCAAAATCTGCATCAGTTTGAGTTTAAGTCAGAAAATTGATTCTGATTGGATATTGTTTAACGTTTCGAAAATAGAGTCCAATGAAACTAAACAAATATCAAAGATAATATTTTACCATTCAGTTACCTAGATTGCTCCTTCAGATAATTGTTGTTCAGAAAGTCGAACTGAGTATGGAGATTCTGGGTCACTTCATGGGTGGGATAAACAACATTTACTTTGAGCGATATTGAAGACTCACTTTTAGTCGGCCGGAAGATAAGAAAATATATTTAAATACACACCAGAAACGAAAATGTTTTAAATGGCGACCCAACACTTTTGGCAAAAAAATGTAAACACCGACGAAATATTTGAAACCAAGGCATAGCGCAAAAGACTACCCAGGTTAAGGCGAAACAAAGAAAAAAGAAGGCAAAAATTCTAATACAATTATGAACAATGTCGATAGTGGTGGATAAAGTATTTTAAATGAACTGTCCTGCAATAATGTCAATTTCTCTTTAATATTTGATACAATCTGTGACCTTGGTTAATGCGTGAAGATGTAGACAGAAAACTAGGAAATATTTTGCTGATTATTGTATTGTATTTTAAGTATTGTATTGTAAGTAAAGTTGGGGTATATGGCGGTCAAGTATAAATTAAATTTCATGTTACTAGCAAAGACGACATAAGATATTTAGCCGTTATCAGAAATACCGTATTAAATCAAGTTGACCTGTTCATTTCTGAGAATTTATTAAAATTCCTCACTTTTCAACTTGAATCATAGGTTTTGCATTTATATATTTTTGAATTCGGAAAATAATTATTTTATGTGGCGTATTTTTTTGGATTTTGTTGCATTTGACTATCGCGCCCAAACAACTATCGGCACTAACGCGACCGTGTGGGAAATTAATCGAGGGAAGCTGCCCTATTCAATATATTTATTAAAAAAAAAACAGAACAGTTAGCAGGGCCATTCTAAGGGTGACAGTATAATCCACGAAACACCAGAGAGAGACAGAGTGAGAGAGAAAACAGGTAGAAAGAGGCTAACCACACTTGACGAGAAGGCCAATGACTGCGGATACTGGCTTTAAAGTACACAGCTGAGCAACAAGTGCAGTAACGCGGCACAAATATTTTGACAAAACTGTTTTTAACTTTCGAGTATTGCAGACTACCGTTAAGTAACGGTGCGAAAACGATGAATAAAACAAATAGCTCTCTGCATGTCAAATTTTTCGTTGTTTACCTTTTCCATGCTCTTTCTGCTGATAAGAATGCATGCAAACATCGAACTGAAGCGCGGCATAACAATTTTGATGAAATCGTTTTGCACATGTGATTTCACTTTTGAGAACGTTTCAACCAAAAGTCTTTTGAATTTAAATTTAATAAATATTTAATCTCGTGAAAAAATAAAAATTTATTAAAACATATTATAAACTTACCCATGGCTGATTTAAGTTTGGAGGTCAGATCGGCTAAGTTTCACGCTGGAAAAACAATTGTGGACATTGCCAAAGAGTACCACGTGTCTCGACAAACGACAAAGCACTACCAAATAAATAAAGGAAAAAAATACAACTCGTTGTAAAACTTAAACAGATCAGGCCCGAAACGGAGGACTACCCTGGATGATGACCGAGTCCTGCAACGGGAATTTAAAAAAAAAACGTATTACTGAAGCCTTAAAAAGTAGCCGATTTCGCCAAAACGTCAATCAGCGAGAGGACAGTCAGACGGCGCTCACAAGAAGGAGAGTTCGGCACATTTGTAGCCGTGGAAGTGCCTTTCATTTCAAAGGTTAACAAGCTAAAAAGGTTAGCCTTCGCAAAGGATCATATACACAAACCAAAGGAATTCTGGAAAAGCGTTTTGTGGACCGATGAGAGCTCCTTTAAGTATAATTCATCAAAAAAAAGTATTTGTAAAGCTGCCCATCACGCAAAGTCGAAAAAGACGGACCGTTTGTCAAAAAGTGAGCCATGGTGGAGGCTCTGTGATGTTCTGGGGATGTGTGGCATATAATGGACTGGGGGATTTCATTCACATCATTGGTTTGATGAACCAAGGCCAATACCTGACCACCCTTAATGAAAATGCCTTTTCTTCCGGAGATCGGCTCATCGGGCAGACGTTTATTCTCCAGCAGGGCAACGCCCCATGCCATAAAGCCCAGATGATAACTAACTTTTTGAAGGATCTGGATGTTCGAACGCTAAACTGGCCCCCTCAAAGTCCAGATCTAAATATCATAGAAAACGTCTGGGCTCTTTTAAAGCGCAAAAGAACAGTAGTGTCAAACAAAATCAGAGAAGAAACGATTTCTGAGCTCTCTTCCTTATGGGAAGAGAAACGTCCAGAAATCGTTCAAAATTTAGTGGATTCTGTACCGCGACGCCTCCAAAAAGTCATTGAAGCTAAAGGAGATAATACATTTTACTAAATATAAGCTAGTTAAATAAATTTTTCTAAGCCAAAAATATGTTTTTTAAGTATGAAAAATACTTATTCCATCCTCTAAAATATAAAATGAATTATAATTTTGTGAAATTTGTTTGAAAAAAATTTGTTTTTCTATTTTTAAGTTTGTATTAACCATACACAACATGGGAAAATAAATAACAATTTTCCATAAAAGAATTTAAAAGTTAATCTACAAAATACGCAATTTTTTCTTCGTCAAAATATTTTTGTGAAGTAGTAAAGGTTACTTTTAACGCATCTCAAATCTGAGCTATCTTCCTTATGGGAAGAGATACCTCCAGAAATCGTTCAAAATTTAGTAGATTCTGTACCGCGACGCCTCCAAAAAGTCATTGAAGCTAAAAGAGATTATACATTTTACTAAATATAAGCTAGTTAAATTAATTTTTTTAAGCCTAAAATATGTTTTTTAAGTATGAAAAATACTTATTCCATCCTCTAAAATATAAAATGAATTATAATTTTGTTAAGTTTGTTTGAAAAAAATTTGTTTTTCTATTTTTAAGTTAGTATTAACCATACACAACATGGGAAAATAAATAACAATTTTCCATAAAAGAATTTTAAAGTTAACTACAAAATACGCACTTTTTTCTTCGTCAAAACATTTTTGTGGAGTAGTAAAGGTTACTTTTAACGCATCTCAGATCGAAAACAACTGAGTGAGTGTGTTCTTGTTGAATTTGGCTCGGCCGCCGCCTTCCGCGACTTTTTTTTTTTGGTCACCATGACACTTGACACTTAATGACCAACAAAAAGGTCTTCCACTAACAAGTCGTTAACAAATAAAAATATATTTTGGCTGCTAATTTTGTTTGTCAAATGTATAAGTTTATTATTTATTTATTTATATGTACGTCATTAGTTTGTTAATTCCTTCTTTATATTCATAAATCAAATCCGGATCCGACCATGCGTCTCTGAAGTGGCTCTACAACTTCCGTGATCCCGAAGGTCCGATTGCGCGCTGAATTGAGCATCTGCAGCAGTACGACATGGACATCCAACATCGCATTGGGAAGCAACACGATAACGCTGAGAACCTCTCATGACGGCCCTGCCGTAAGTTATATGTGCAACAGCTAAATAAACCGATAACCAAACGTTATGATTTTAAAGATACAAGCAGTGGAGCGAGGACCCAGTGCTGGCACAGTTGTTGTTTTGGTTGGCCAAAACAGAACATCCTGGGTCCATTCCCACCAACTTAGCGGTACATTGAGGTGGTCATGTGCCCCTTCACCAAATGGCAAATGGAGGCGGAAAGCGTGGCCTAAGCTCTCATTCAAGAGGTATTTCGCCGTTTTGGTGCGGCATTTATCCTCCATTTTGATCAGGGCTGCAATTTCGAGTCTGATGTGTTCCAAGCCAGCCTTCGTATCTTCGGTGTGGGAAAGACACACACAACTCCGTTACATACCCAATCTGGTGAATTGGTGCGCTTCAACCGAACACTCCTGGACCATTTACCCAAATTCGTTGCCGCAGACCAATGTGACTGTGATCAGTTGCTGTCCTAGCTATGGGCATACCGCTTGGCTCTTCATTAGGCTACGGGCTTCTCACCTGCCAAACTGATGATGGGTCCCGAGCTTCGGCCGTCAACCGAAGTGATGTACGGTCGTCCTTCGCCCGACTCAACTAGCTACATAGCTTTTGTGCAAGCGGCTGAAGCAGCTAGTGTCGATTTCGAAGCGGAACCAACATTGTTTCCTTCTACTTTTCCTGCTGTCTAGTTATGCACATTTAAATAACCCAGCTGATCCTAATGAATATTATCGCTGTATCGGGTAAATAATCTCATTCGTAAGCTACAAAGTGGACCTCCTCTGGTTCATCTTTCTCTGTCGTTTTAAATTAAGAAATAAATAAGTTGTAATAAAAGTTGTATGATCTGGCAGTATTCTAATGGTCTAAGTTGGCGTTGGACTAACCCCTACTTACCAAACCAATTAGTTCCGGTCGGCTACCTGTAGCGAAGACAAATAACTTTTGTCGTCAATTAAGAATTGTGGCCACAATATCAGTAAATAGTTATTCAATGGTTGTTTAACTGTTTGTGTCTTATAGTATTACATGCTATAAAGCTTTTAAGTATGGGTTTGGTAACAAAGCCGGTATTTTAACAAATGGGATTACTTTAGACTGCCCGACAAAGAAATAACCTAAATGAAGCATTAAACACATAAACACAAACTCTCAGCAACTGTTTTTTATTGAGGGGGGGCAAAATAGGTAAAAGATAAATTGTATTATTAATTATCAACGAAAAAAGAACAATTTCGCACCGTTAAATTTTACACGGGCTTGGTGGTTCACCGAATCCTAAACTTCAACTGCACTATATACATCTAATTCCATCTACTTCCGCAATAGGCTTCAGGTGGCTCGGCTGCGTGTGGCAAGAAGCTGCACCACAAGCGTGCAGTGAATATACACTACGCGGCAAAAACATTTTGACGAAGAAAAAATTGCATATTTTGTAGTTTAACTTTTAAATTCTTTTATGGAAAATTATTATTTATTTTCCCATGTTGTATTTGGTTAATACAAATTTCATAATTAAAATACATTTTTTTTTTTTTTAAAACTTAGCAAAATTGTAATTCATTCATTCATTCCTACCAAATGGACATGCTTTAACTAGTTTGATCGTCAAATGGTATCATGAAACCAACGTTAATGGGGCAGTTACTAGTTATTAGGGATCGAGTAACGCGAACGCCCATTTTCTTAGCTTGGAGTAGACTACTTGGGCCAGTCATGGTAACGATTGGGCGACGCCAAGAAAAATTTGGGTTGATTAGTTTACATGCCTAACGATAACGGCAATTCATGTAAAATAAGCAGTAGAAGTAGTAGGGAACTGTAGGCTGTGTGACAGGAAGTGCCTTCAATTTAATTACCCTAGGTGAATAATATATGATTTATGACCCTAAGTGACCATGACCCTAATACAAAGCCAAGTACGTGACGTAAATCTTTTTTGGGGAGGTAGTAAGGGAAACCGATCGTTAAATGTTCGTACGTGACCCTTTTCAGGGGGAGGGGAGTGAGGGTAACCGATTGTTCAATGGGTAAAAGTGACCTTTTTATGGAGTGGGAGTTGGGAAAGTGACACTCCAGCTTTATTATCTATGTCTTTTCGGAAGTTGTGTGGGTGCCCGCTCATTAAAATTCAAATTTAACACGAGCGAACACGAACACGAGCGCACGGGGGGATGGGGGATAATCGTAAATTTCACGCCTATAGGTGCCTACTGACAAGGGTAAACAGCTATATTTTATGTGTCTGTGGCACGGGTCGAGACCTATTTAATAATTAAATTTAATAACAGAAAGACAACAGGTTTTCATTTGAGAAGTTTTTCATACAGTATTTGATTGCTTCATTCATGTATACATTTTGTTTAATGATGTTCTCACTGTAGCCTTTTCGTATATAGCGAAATATTTTCTATATTCCGCAAAAAACATTTGATGATCTTTTTATACCTCTGACTTTTTCCTTAAAAATTTTTCTCTATATTTTTTCGCATTCCTATTTATTTTTTTGCCCATATTATTAGAAATTTCAAAGCATAGACGAGTTAATTCTATTTCGTCATCAGCTCTAAAATTTACATTTAAATCAGTAAACCGTATCTAATTTTTGTGTGTTATCGCTCATATCTAATAAACGATCTCCATGATTCACAATCAAACTCAATTTAATTTTCAAATTGATTTAATACTAAAATGCATTGATTATCTGTTTTTCTATACCTAAAATAACATTTTACTGTGACAAGTAGGGGGTGATCAACTAATGTTTTAGGCATTAAGAACTCAAACTGCTCTAGTTTTAGCTCTATGTATTCCTTATGTGTTAACAATTGCACCCATTTTTCCTTATCTAATGCAATGTACTTTCGTTTTTGCTACTGCAGCCAGAGCATAGGCGTAGAGAAAAAATGCTCTACACCGGTAATCGAACTTGCTCTCTCCGTCTTAAGATGCACAACTCTGTTGCATTTGACTATCGCGCCCAAAAGGTTATCGGCACCAACGCGACACTGGGGGAAATATATCGAGGGAAGCGGCCCTGAGCATCGCATACTGCCAGGGCAAAACAGTTGGCAGGGCCTTTTCTAAGGTGACCATATGACTCAGANCTGGGGGAAATATATCGAGGGAAGCGGCCCTGAGCATCGCATACTGCCAGGGCAAAACAGTTGGCAGGGCCTTTTCTAAGGTGACCATATGACTCAGAGAGAGGGAAAGAGAGGACAAAGTAAAGAGAGGCTCACCACGTTTTTTTTGGCGGGAAGGCCAATGACCGCGATAGGCAGCTGAGCGACGAGTGCACAAGTGCAGCAGCAAACAAGTGCAGCAGCAAACAAGCGCGCCAAGCTGAGGTTATTTCTAACCTTTTTGTCGCCTTCTTTTTTTCAATTTCTTCTCGTCTTTTTGTGACTGTGTGTCGGCGTAAGTTTTTGTGAAAAATCAAAGTGACTGTGTAGTAATTGTGTTATTTCGAACAGGTGACCAACGGCAGGTCACGCCGCAATTTATCTTCCGTCTTAAAAGAGAAGACGGACTGGCCGCAATTCATGTACCGGCTGCAACGGAAAATTTAATCTTTTCATCATCCTCATTAAAAGTTCGCTGAGTGAGTTTGTTCCCGCTAAATCAGGCCCGGCCGCCGCCCGTCGCCACCTTTTTTTTTTGTTTTTACGGGTTATGCAGAGGCTTGTATCCAGTATCCCACGGCCGACTCCTTGGCCTATACCCAAATAAATAAGAATGCGATTATCGCCAACTAGGTGTGGCGAGACTACAAGAATCGCCGTCAAACAGCCCCTGCGAACGCCGCCAAGAAAAAAATAAATACAATTGCCGCTGTTGTTTGTTTGACTTATGTTTAAGTATACCCTATTTATATATTCTTATTTATGTAATTTAGTAGATTAATTTTTGTGTATATTTATAATTTAATTTATGCTTAAGATTTAAATCCGGACCTCGGATTTTTGCCAATTTAATTGCTCTTTTTTTAAATCTGTTTCTGGCCCAAGTGCATGGCAGAAATACCTTCACAATCCCAACTGTCCCCCCCTCTATTTTTCATACCTTTGTTAGAGCTCTACTAGGGTAGGATAGGGAGCGTGGTCACACGAGGTGGCGTGTGGTGTCTCTGNAATCCCAACTGTCCCCCCCTCTATTTTTCATACCTTTGTTAGAGCTCTACTAGGGTAGGATAGGGAGCGTGGTCACACGAGGTGGCGTGTGGTGTCTCTGTAATCACGTAAAATTTTTTCGGGAATTTAATTATTATATTTCTTTTTGACGTCATTTCGGAACCGCCCAATTGGCAAAAATCGACCTCCGTTT
Organism: Drosophila melanica; assembly: GCA_004143765.1. Lineage (NCBI taxonomy): Eukaryota > Metazoa > Arthropoda > Insecta > Diptera > Drosophilidae > Drosophila > Drosophila melanica. The sequence goes on along the minus strand of SCDT01002380.1, from coordinate 1,167 downwards.
AATTTAAAGTCGCGATTCCTTTTGTTTGATTGCCAAAGCCATAGATTAAATTAGCCGCGAAATCCAATTTTTGGGCGATGGGCAACAATATTTAAATCTGCCCATTGCAGGAAGGGCGGGTACGTCGTGGCCGATAACACCAGGCCTGCCAACTTGTTCGGTCGATTGCTTATGTTGTAGTTGTGAGTGTAGGCTGTTTGTGTAGGGAATTTTTTTTGTACCGTCTAAGGGCCGGGTTGAGGTTACCCACCCCTGGGTACACTGAGCTAGCCGTGGTTGCCAACCGAATCCAAACAGACGTGTTACAACTCTTATCAACTGCAACTGGATGATATAACATTAGTTAACCATCGCAAAAAAGTCAAGGAAAACGAAAATTTTGCAATTGTCGTCAAAACGACTCAACCAACCGCTAGATTCGAGCCTAGACCTTCCACGTAATGCGGCACAGCTCTTACCAACTGCACCACGCTTTTACTTAGCTATGTTGTGGTAAAATTCAAGTTAACCGTTGCAAAAAAATTCATGGAAAAACGCAACGCAAAATTTTGCATTTTAACGATGCGTGGACATGAACACAGAAGTTACTTGCACTTCAGTCAATGAGCTGGCATTCATGCAGGGTGGATCGGTCATGCCAAATTTTTTTTTTTTTTGCTCAAAAGACTTATTTAAGAACTAAAGAATATGTAGACGGCTTGGACTGGTATGATGGAGGCATTTCATACTTGAGTCTCGAGGATATATTATATTATTATTGATCGGGGTGAAGTTCAGAAACAATTTCTAATCAAATATTTACCTAAGACAACCATGGTCGATTTGGATCTTGAAGAATGTTAAATACACTTCCCAAACTATTTTAAAAATTGTGAAATTCATAAAAAATCCTTTTTCCATTGTGCGCTAAATAATTTATCTTTTTGTAAAAATGGAAAGGACAAATTTTGAAATTTACGACAAATAAAATGAAATTAATTTTTTTAAACAAAAGATCTGTTTTTATTTTATTTTCTTATTAACAATAATAGTGTTAATGTGATACATTCAAACGTTTTTTATTTAAATTTGTTAAGAAGTGCATAACAACTTGTAAGGAAGTTCCTAGGCCGGGGTTCCGCTAAGTCGCGCCCAGGGTTTTACAGAAATTTTATTTCTTTCTGAGAC
>SCDT01002379.1:13221-23586 GCA_004143765.1 Drosophila melanica | reverse complement strand
GCCCACCCCTTCCGTACACCAACACCTTTACGCTCCTCCGCTTACGGCGTGCCACTGCATGTGCAGCCTGTGTGTATGCGTTAAAACAATAAACAACGTGACTTATCACATTGCGTAACTTGTGATTTAATTGGATTTATACCCACGTACGTGTAGTGGGCTGACAGCCGGCCCCGCCCACCGATTGCCCCATAGATCTTTGGCGTGGGTAAAATTTTTATGGCAGCTGCAACCGCCCCACCGGCTACACAACGCCTAGGGATATGCGTATCCTGCCATTTTGCAACACATTCGAACGCAATCGGAATCACAATCGCAATCGCCATTGATTGTGGTTGCGCAAAGTTTTTAATTATGTTTGCGGTTAGCAATTGGATTTTCTTTACACGGCCACGTGACAGGTGCAGAAGTTATAGCCGTTTGATTATTTTATCTGTACATATGTTGGTTCGCCCGGGCGTGTATATCGTATAAGTTTTGTACAAATACTCTGCTCCATAAACTTAAATTGAAGTTGCGCAATATTTGTCCGTTTAACCTCAAATCTGGCGTAATAATAAAAAGTAAATAAGCAAAATATCGATGGGCTAACAAAGCTAAAGAAAGTGTTATTGCTGACATAAATTCGCAATCGGTATTCAAAGTAAATAACTATCGCCAGCCAGTTAACACGCTATCGATAATATCGTTAGTGTTGTTTATGCTATCGATGAAAAAATCGATAATGGCGATGGGGCTATAGTATCCATACTACAAAAACTGTATGTAGTGTATTCTAAGCTATGTAAGATTTCATCGTTGTTATCGATAGTTTTATCAAAAGTGCAGACGGTGCGATTGTTAGCAAATGCTATACAAATTTTCAATTTTGTTTTGAGTCGTTGGAAAATAGGGTATCTTGCAGTCTGTATTCGACAGCTGAGCATTCTTCATTGCAAATAGTTTTTCCATATGCAGTCAATATTTTGTCGAGTTTTTGTGCGCACTTCTTTGATTTTCGACTGTTTCCGCAATGCATCAAAACGTTAAATATTATATGGCGGTTATTAAGTGCGTCAATACGCATAAATAGTAGGCAATGTATAAATATTTACCTCATGCAGCTAACGGCATACGTCGCGTACGTTGTGATGTAAATAAAAAGGTTGGCGTGCTGCTGTTGTTGCTGCTGCTGCTGCTGTGCGGTGGCAAATCAAATTCGCGCCAACATGGCGTATGCGTAATTATAATTATGTAATGCAAACAGCACAAAGCGCACACAGCAGCAGGAGCAGCACACAGTCATGGTCATAGACAGACAAATGATACACACAAGCACACACACACACACACACATGCACACACACACACACATGCATGCCATTTTAATTAGCATATAGAGCATCACGCATACGCCGCATTGGCCGGACTCAATTTCAGGCACTTGGCATTTGGACATGCCAGTTATAATTGTTCAACAGGCTTAAAACAGACAACGCACAAGTGTGCAAAGCGGGTGGTTTGGCGCGTGGGTTTGGGGGGGTGGCTGCTGCTTGGATAATGATAAAGTGGGCTGGCACGACAGTTGCGCATTCAATTAACGCAGCAAACACACACACGGCCACACACACAACTAGGTTAACAGCTTCGTTTCGTTGCCCGCTCCCTAATCCGCGGTCTGCCACGTGCACGATTATCGAGACGCCTCGCCGCTGACGCAGCCTCGTGTTTTTGCTTTCTCACTCTCTCTCTCTCTCTCTCTCTCTCTCTTTAGCTTTATTTCACATTGGGTATTCATTTTTCGGCCGCAAAAACATTATGCCATAGCTAATTTCCAGCCCACGCCGCTTGCAGTGTCTGTGTGAATACATAATTAAAACATTCACAATTTTGAGCATTTAAATTAAATTATGATGGCAAGTGCTGGAATATACCCGACGAACGAAGTAGTTGGTTGTGAATGTGGAGAGGAGGAATGTGGGGTGTTGGGGGTGGGGGTGTGGGTGAGTATTTTGATAATTGCGTGTGCCACTTAAAGGCATATCGAACTCTGTTAATAGGCAGATGCTAATTATTACCTAATTATTATTTATGTGTGTGCCGCTTAGTGTGTAACACGTTCTTGTTCAGTGATATATTATGGTTACGTATGGGCAGTCAAAAAAGCAGAAAAACAGTAATTAATCAGATAATAAAGATGTTTGATTTAGGGTTAAAAAGGTGCGTACGCTAACTGAAGGCCTATGAATTTATCGAATAACATGGATGTCATTAATGATATAAAGTATATAAGACATCGCTGATGAAACAATTAATTAATAAATTGATAAGAAAACGTATATAAATGTTAAGATATTTGTATGAAGGTCAATATTTATCGATTCAACATTGATTTAATTTTTAATTTTTGGCTTAATAATAAAAACCATATATTTAATACTGTGTAATAACTAGAATCACAAAAGTAAATTCAAAAGTAATCTACTTTATTCGGTTTTTTAATTAATCTGGTGATTAATTTGATTTTATTTTTTAACATAAATTTCTTAAAATAAAGTAATCACAAAATATTCCTATATTAATCGAACTTAACTAATTGCAAACTATCATTCAATCGATTGTCCTTTGTTCTTACGAATATTTACATTCCCCGAGCCTATGTACGTCCGGCTATGTGAGACATCAATTGGAATTCATAGCTAGAAACAACTGCGACTGACTAAAAGGCTAAAGCGGAAGTCTCGACTTTCATAACTTTGCTGAAAGCCGCTCGTCTATTGACTTTAGTGACTACGAAAAGAGGCGAAACATGGGTGGCGGGGCACAGGGGGTCCGAATTGCAGGAATAGTTGGGCGAAATGTTCAACGAGTTAGGGAAAAAGCGAAACGAAAATCGGCAAAATAAGTGCTGGATATCCCTGAACGAACTGCAAACTTTCTACTGCTGCGCCAAATATGAAAAGTTTGTGTCGAGTGGTTGCCCCCAACCCCCTCCCCAGACGTTGTAACCTGCTTCCTACTGCCCAGTACCAATTTGAGGGCGTGTATGGGGCGTTAGCTGCCTTTTTTGTGATTAGCATAAAACTGCCAAAGTCTGTGCAGAGGCCATAAACATTCGTAGTGTCCACACACAGACACACACGCACACACACATGGGACGCTTTTTGGTTTTTAAATACCCAAAAATATTGTTACGAGTGCAACAGCATTCGACAGAAACCACCAAAGCCGGACCAACTGAGTGCCTCGCCCACTCAAACCGACTACTCAAACTACCCAAACTGCCCCAAACCACCCAGTGCGACTCCAGTAAAGTCGGAGCTCACAATGGGCCCAATGGGCCATTGGGCATTGTACTGTAGTCGCTGGCTCATGTTTGCATGTGTTGCACACTTGCCCGGAGGCTTACCTTGCACAGCCGCATCCGTGTGAGCACAACCACACACACACACACACACACCCACTAACATACACACATGCACACACACAATGCCAGGCTCGTCTGTGTAGGTCTTTTATTTTTTCTTTTTTTTTTTTTGGTTGGGCCTGGTTTCGTATTTGGCAAGCTAAACGAGTTTAGTTGGCCAAACATTATCATAACTTGGTCGTTTGCAAGCCGCAATGGTGTAATCGTTTCATTTTTAAAACGTTTTCGGCATTTTTACGGCACTCACACACAACTACACACTCACATAACACAAACACACTAACATCAACCATTAGCCTTTCCGTTCATTATTTTGATGTCCGATCTCGTTCATTTTGATACCCTGCACGGGAGCCATATAAATTTGACACATTGCAAATTTATAAAATTGAGGAAAACTTTGTTTTAAGTCAGCAGATTTACTTTTTACTTTTGTTTCAATTGTACACAATTATAAATATATTTTAAATATTCTTTCATCATTATTTAAATCTTTTAATAATCATTCTTATTAATTTATAACAAATTCTTATAAGAAGCACGTATTTCCCTTAACCGTATTCAGTTTTGTACTCTTAAAGTTAACTTCCTTCTCTCCTTTTTTATTTTTTTTTTACCACTCTTCCTAATTTCGCTAATGCTACGTCTAACATGTGTGGGCCAAAAATGTTGCATACCTTTTGGCGCATAATTATGGACTTTTGCTCTCCGCACAAAATAAGCCTCCCAAAGAAAATATAACTTTATTCGTCAGCAATTTAAGTGGAAAATATAAGGGTTATGGACTGGTGCCCCTTCATTTTATGTGCACCGCAATACTTGAGACGTAATGATGGGGTTAATATTTGAATAGGTGAAATAGAAGGCTTTTATTCGGGCTCAGCTCAACTCTTTTTGGGCTATACAAGCTGACGGCATATAATTAATAGCATGCATAATCAAGAAAAGTGAAATAAAAACGCCAATTAATTATAGTTTTGTCAGCATATGGTGGCAAGTAGCTACCCCAAATTAAAGCTCCCCAGAGAGCAAAATGACTTCATATTGCATATATATTTGATATATGTAAATACCTATATATATATATATATATATATGTTTTCGCTTCCATTGGAATTAATTCAATGCGCTTAAATTTCACGTCTATTAGTCTCTCGGGTGCGACGCCACTTTCTAATTTCCATAGATTTTTTTATGCTAGTATTCCATAGCCCCGCCCGCTCGCCCACATTTTGGCATGTTTTTGGTGCCCGCTGTTGCTGCTGCTGCTGTGTTTGGCGCGCCAAGCAATTAATTTAGAATTTTAATACCCCCCAAAGTCACTGAGCGCGTACACATACACACACACACATATAGCTGGCTAATTGTGGCACAGCAAATGCAAGCCCTTTTATAAGTTGGCCCGAAGCAGAAATCGGTTATGGGAGGGAGCAGATGGAGCATAGAGCGAGCTCAACTCCGAATCCGTTGCAAATCGAGACGATGGCTTCGACCTTCGGCGCAAGTTTTTGTGACACACACACACACACATGTTAAGGCAACAACATGAAGAGGCGAGCACACACACATATACACCTTGCCTCCGGAAGCGGAAACATCGCGAAAATGTCAAAGGCACAACAGGAGAAAAGCGCGTACAGAAAAACCATTAGGGCGAGCAGTAAATACTAGGTCACAGACAAAAAAGCGGGACAGGGGCAATAAAAACAAGTGAATGCTCAACTAGTAGGTTCCCTGTAGAAATGCTGAGGTGATAAAAATTACGAATATGCTTGAATGGTTCGACAACCTATTATTACTTTTTAATTTTCGTTTTTCTTTAAAGTTTAGAATTTTAAGATATTTTGTATTTATCAGATATATCAACATATACACTTATATACTGAAAGATAGACGGACTTGGGTAGATCGACTCGGTTATTGTTGCAGATCATGAATTCATATAATATTAATGGAGAATTTAACCGACATTTGCGCAAAACCTTAAGGCCTTTATGGGTGTAACGCGTGACAAGGAGCCAACAGCAAATGGCAGCTGACAGGCATTTAAGTACGCTGTGCGTCAAGTTGTTTGAGCGCTGTTTAAAATGCGACCCAATCAGACGCAAAGCGCAAATTTAATCAACAGTAAATGTTTGACATTCAAATGGTCCAACAACAACAACAACAATAATGAACTCTGAGCAGCGGCGTCTTGGCCAACCATTTGTGGCCGAGTGGGGAAGTTCACGTATCTCCGCACGCGCGTCCAACAACAACAGCTCGAGACAATGAAAAGCCAGTAATTTATTGTGTGGCAGCGCTAATTGCAAAAATAAAACATGATTTATGGCCAAGCACGATAAAGTGGCCCAAGCTACGCAGCCAGATGGCCTAAAAAAAAAAACATGGCAGCTGCTGCTGCTGGTCTCGATAGGCACAGCGTTTTAGGCTCAACATGTCTTGGTCTGTGTGTGTGTGTGTATGTGTGTGTGTGCCAAGAATTAAGTTGTAACACATGAAATGTAAGCAGTGGCGTAGGCAGAGGGTTTCGAATTAATTGTATTGTTATTATCAATATAGTTTTTAATGTTTGTCCCGGTTAAGATGAAAACTGTATAGATTCAATTTCATGAGTTCTGCATGCGGATCCTTCGGAGTTAAGCTGCTTAAATATATATCAAAAATACTAAATGAAAGATTTCAAATTGTCACACCTTTTATTGGTTTGTACTAAATAACTTTTCCAAATTTCAAATTAAATGCAGAATTATTTTCCACAAGTTTTACTCCTTGCAAAAATTGCGAAATTCTCTTTCAAGTGCTTTCTGAGAAGTTTTACGACTGCTTTATATTCTTATATTATACTATATTCTATTTTTATTAAGCCCCTTTTGAAAAATCACATATGATGCCTCTGTATACGTGCTTAGCCAGGCTTGTGGGAGGCCACAGCAAGGCTATTGGACAAACAAACAATGTTCAAAGTTCACTCGGTCCGTGCGAGAAAAAAATAAGTTGATTTGATGAGACGCATGGCCAATTATATGTAGATAATTGCTATGCGAGCGGCTTTTTAAATGAGTTGACAGCTAAGCTGATGATGATGTTATTGATGATGACCACAACCAAGATAACGATGATGATGATGATGATGATGATATTGATGTTGATGTTGATGAGTATGTTAAGCAGTCTAGCCAATGGCTTGGAAGCAAATCAATCAGGCGCACACACAAAGCCCATTGCGAACAATTTGTTGTCCACTTGGCTGTGTGAGAAAAGGAAATGATGGAGCCGAAGGGGGGAAGCCGAAGGTGATGCTAGCTAGCTAGCTTCTCTTCCTCTTCATTTACTACTCATCCTTCTACTTGTTCTCCACTAACTTTGCTGACACAACGGCTGAGCAAAAGCAAAGCTCATCATTATGGCTCATTAGCAAAGCAATTTTTGTGTGTTACTCGCATTTTTATTCCACTCTCCTCCTCCTCCTCCTCCCACTACCAGTATGTCTAGCTAGTGTTGGTTATATTGAATGCTGCTAATTTGCACATAAGCCGCTTGGGTCTCTCGTGCATAATACGAAATCTCTTGCCAACAGGACTTTGCCGTCGCACTAACTAAGCCCCTCTAAGCACCAGGCATTGGGGGCAACGAGCCAGAACCTAATCCAACTGCTTATTACATACATGTCTCTGCCCACGAAAAGTATGCCGCACCAAATAGTTGATATAGTTGCGTGGCCACGCCGGACAAACGGTCAACTCTGCCTCAGCTCGCCTCAGCTCAACTCGAATGGACTCATTTCATCCCATTGGTTTTTAGGTTGCAATTTAGTCGGGCTTAGTCAGGACCAAAAAAAATAATTAACCGCAAATGGTGAACTAAAACAAAGTGAGAATGCGGCAGACGAGTTTGCGAGACTGTCAGATACTCTGCTAAAAATTATTATTGAATTTTTAGATAAGTAATAGTAATACCCTGTACGTATGCTTCTTAAATTATTGCTGGAATAAGTAAAGAGGAAAATCTGAATATTTATATTTATTCTCTAAACGCTCTGTTTAACCAATTTATGGATACAGGGTACACAAAAAAATAAGAATTTGCCAACAACAAAAGAGTGAGTGCGGACTGTGGACTGTCAGCGAACTTGCGGGTCACTTGTCATTCCGGGGAAACGGCTTAATGTGTGCCGGTGAGCGCACATGAGGCAGCAGCAGCGGCAGCGGCAGCGGCGGCGGCATGTGTCCATTATTTGGTACATTAAGAGCAACAAACGTTGCAATGTTACTGAAGGGGATGTAGCCGTGTGCCGCGGCCGGAGACATGCACAAGCATAACGTTGTTGATAGCCTTTATTGTCTGGCTGTTATAGCAACAACTGCAACTGTTGCGACTTTTAATGTCAACGAACGGATGCGTGGGCTAGAAGGGCGGGTGCACACGAAGGGGGCTGCATCCACATGTTGACGTTTTCAACCGCAGCAACAAATGTGCATAGAGCAGCAGCAGCAGCAGCATCAGCATCAGCACCAGCAGCAGGAGCAACATCCTGTTGCCCCGGCTGGCGCTCATTATGTGTAATGGCTGCTGCAACATCATCAACGGTCCGGCCAAATGCCGTCAGCTGAGGTCCAAATGCCAACAGGAAGCAATGAATGCAACCTACCTGCACATTTTCGCATAAAAGGAAAAGCTACTGCCGCAAACTCCCGTTGTTTTTCACTGCTCCGTGCCATAGCGTATGCCCGCTGGCAAAACAACAACTACAATAACAACATCGGTAATGAGAAATAGCAAAAAGAAAAAAAAATTAAAAGAAAACGAGAAATGAAAATAAATAGCAAGCGGCATATATACGAATTATTGAAATGTTTATATTTATTTAAGAAAATTGCAAATGGGTCATAACAATTTTAGGGAATTTAAAGGAATATCCTTCATGTTGTGCAACATCACTAGAACAAAGATATGTATATAATATATATACATACACAACATTAAATGAATTAACAAATGCAATTTTGCTCAAGAAAAAAATGTACATAGTTCTTTACTGCAAAACAAATTCCGTGCTATCGCAGGAATTTTTTTCTTTATTTACTTTATAGAAATAAACTTCATCTAGAAATTTGTATATTTGTTTTTCATTTACGTTATTTAAAGCAAATCCATCTTCAATTTATCGCTGTATTTTATTATTTATTTATTTATTTAAAGCAAACAAAAATGATTTACCTTAAGATTATTAGATTTTAGTTTATATTTGTGATATTTACCAACTTTATTTCTGTAACCCAATTTCTTAAAAGTTTTTGATGATGATGTGCCAATTTGTTTTATTTTACTTTCATTTACTAATTTGATCTCAGTTTTGCAACCTGTGGTATTAAAAATTAAATCTAGGCTGGAAAGTTTTCATTTTAACAATTTAAATACATTAAAACACAAAATTGTTACTTTAATTAATATAAATAGTAAAATTTTTATTGTTAGATATTATGTACATTTAAGTGTTAAATAGGCATTAACTCTTATTAACTTTGGATTTTTCTTCTTCTTTTGCAGCATGGACTACACTTCGCTGCTGTGCTGCGGCCTGGCTTTCGTATTATATCTGAACACCCTTAATGCGGGCTTTGTCTATGACGACAGGTGAGCAGATAAAGCATGACCAACTTTTAAGCAATGTTTAAGCTTTAAGGCAAATTTATGTATTTAACTAAAGAGCCAGACACATACACACACACACACACATGCGCACACGCTGTGACAATCTTAAATGTCAGAGGAAGCAAAAAGAAAATAAAGTAAAAATTGCGGAAATTTGCGGTGTGTTGGTGTGTGGCATGTGCCTGGTTGCTGCAATGGAATTTCACTGGTACTCAAAATCGAATTTCAAGGCACACACACACGCTCACACACACTTAGTACACTCAGCTACATGTTCACGCTGCACACGCTGCGGCTGACTAGCTGACAAGACGGCGACTCTGGTCGACTTTGTGCGGCATTAGAGTGGCATTTGTTTATGTGAGCTACAGCAACAGCAACAGCAACGGTAACGGTAACAACAACTTCAACGTCATTGGCAATACCCCCGATACCGCTGTGCACGAGCTCTGCTGCTGCTGCTGTCTTTGTCACGAATACCCCACCAAAATCCCACATAGTCCGCCTGCTGTGCGTGCAAACGTATCCAGGTGAGCTCCCAGCAAAGACCCTCCTACAGCAACTGGAACCGATGATGTTCTCGCCGCTGTCACACTGACAACAGTGAATCAGAACTGTTCCCTCCCAAAAACCCCAGAACTATGTGTAAAGTAGGACTCTTAAATATAGTGCACGAAAATGCACACAGCCTAACATATTTTCACTAAATATTGGGGAGACAATAATGTTAAATATTTTTCAATTTTTTTACATAAACAATTGAAACTTGCAATATCCTTGCACTTATTTTCTTCAAATAAGGCTTAAAGATTTTTTCACCTCTCACTGGGAGACTGGCAATTTCAAAATCTATTAGTGAATATTGCCCACTCATGCTTTAATACCAAAAATTTCAAAAAAAAATGTACAATAATGCACATATTTTAAATGTAGAATTAATATATATGAGAAATCATGAAAAAAATGCCATCGAACTTGAAAATCGGTTCATTTTTGAGAAAGTTATGGGAGCTTGAAATATGTCAGATATGGATTCGAGAGCTTTACATGTTAAAATTTTTGTCACTTTTGGAATGATTTTTTACCAAAAATTTGACCCCCACAGAATCACCTCAAATGTTGTTTTTTATGGTAATTATGACAAACAAAATCGATTAAAACTATAAATTCGCAATTCTAAATTTTGAAAAAAATTTTTTTTCCGAAATTCACAAGGGGGGACCCTTGCTTTTTTGACCAAAAAATTCAAAAAAATTGTATTTTCGAAAATGAATATATTTTGAATGTAGAATCAATATATAGGA
>SCDT01002379.1:0-13173 GCA_004143765.1 Drosophila melanica | reverse complement strand
TTTACATGTCAAAATTTTTGTCGATTTTGGCATGATTTTTGACCAAAAATTTGACCCCCTCAGAATCACCTCAAATGTTGTTTTTTATGCTAATTGTGGCAAATAAAATCGATTAAAACTATAAATTCGCAATTCTAAATTTTGAAAAAAAAATTTTTTCCAAAATTCACAAGGGGGGACCCTTGCTTTTTTGACAAAAAAATTCAAAAAAATTGTATTTTCGAAAATGAATATATTTTGAATGTAGAATCAATATATAGGACAAATTATGATCAAAATGCCATCAAACGTGAAAATCGGTTCATTTTTGACAAAGTTATGGGGGTTTGAAATATGTCAGATATGAAACCGAGAGCTTTACATGTTAAAATTTTTGTCACTTTTGCATGATTTTTGACAGAGTCATCTCGTTTCAAAATCAACAAACAAGAAATATATTGCATTCTCATAACTTTGTAGAAAATCATCCGATTTTTATGAGGCGTCCCATTAATTAATTGATTATGCAAAAAATATTGGTTAGATTATATTACTTTGACTTTTTTTCGACATTTATCGCTTATGTTTAATGTCTGCTTTTATTTTTACTTCAGGCGCGCTATTTTGTCTAACGCAGACGTCTCTGGCGGATCCAGCTGGCAGCGCAGCTTTGGCAATGACTTTTGGGGCACGCCGTTGACGGACAGCGGCTCGCACGGCTCCTGGCGGCCGCTTTGTGTGCTGAGCTTCAGGCTGAACTATTTGTTGGCCGGTGGCTTTGCGCCCTGGGGCTTTCATCTGGGCAACAATCTGTTGCACTGTGTGGCAACGGCTCTGGTGGTGCGTGTCGCACGCACGCTGCTCGCCTCCTTTTGGGCGGTGCTCGCCACCGGAGCGCTCTTCGCGGCGCATCCCATCCACACGGAGGCGGTCGCGGGCGTGGTGGGCCGTGCAGATGTGTCCGCCTGTGTTTGCTATCTGCTCACCTACCTCAGCTACTTGCGACACATGCGCTGGCGCGAATCCGCCGACCCCCGACAGTGGCTGGCACTGGCGGCGACGCTGCTCTTCGCATTCGCGGCGCTGCTCTGCAAGGAGACGGCGATAACGGCGCTGCTCACCTGCGCAGCGTTCGATGTGATGCGCGGCCTCAGCGGACAGGTGGATAAGGTAAGACGGCAAAACAGTTCTTAACTATCTATCAAAGATAAACTTTAGTTGTCTGCATCAATATTTATTTTGATATCCGATATATCTAATTCCATTCTTAGCAACGCCTGCGCTCGCTGTGCTTTGTGCTGGGCGCGCTCTGCTGCAGCGTCTATTATCGCCTGGTGGTGGTTCCAGGGCCGCAGAGCGCCTTTTCCAGTGCCGACAATCCTATCGCGCGCACCGCTTCGGCGTGGACGCGTCTGCTGACCTTTCTGCACCTGCCCGTTGTCAATCTGAAGCTGCTGCTGCAGCCGCAGGTGCTCAGCTTCGATTGGGGCATGGATGCGCTGCCGCGCGTGACAACGCTCTGGGATCGCCGCAATGCGCAGTCCGTCTGCTTTTACTCGGTGCTGCTGGGCGTGGCCTGGCGCAGCTGCAAGGTGCTGCTGCACACGGGCGAACTGATCGAGAGCAGCGGCGTTGGCGGCAGCAACTATCCACAATATCATATACAAAAGGTGGGCAGGAAGTCGCGCGCCAAGCGCAAGCGACTGACCAACAACAACAACAACAACAACAGCAGCAGCAGCAACAACAAGTATCAAGCATTTGAGGGCGCCTATCATCAGGAGGCGCTGCCCTACGCCAAACAGCCCTGCAGCGATTGCAACAACAACAACAGCAATGGCGTCTATGTTTATGGCGTCGCAGCAGCCGCAGCAGCAGCAGCAGCATCGACGAACTCACATGCAGCAAACGCGCCGCATCAACTCGTGTCTTCCGCTGTTAGCTTGGCGCTGCACAAGGCCTTCCGCGGCTCGAGAAGCAGCAGCAGCTGCAGCAACAGCACAACGGCCAGCAACAAGAGCAGCGGCAGCAGCAGCAGCAACAGCAGCGCCAGCTCGAATTGCAGCAGCTCCACTGCCACCGCCGCCTGCTGTGCCGGCTCCTCGGACTACATGCTGGGCGGCATGTCGGTGGCCGCGCGCAACGCGTGCATTCTGCTCATGTCCTGCGCGTTCCTCACGCTGCCATTCCTGCCCGCCAGCAATCTGTTCTTCTATGTGGGCTTTGTGGTCGCCGAGCGTTTGCTGTACCTGCCCAGCGTTGGCTTCTGTCTGCTCGTCGGCTACGGCATCTCCAAGCTGCTGGCCTGCCGTCGCACCCGGACCCGAACCCGGACCCGTTCGCTGCTGCTGCTGCTCGGCTTCGGCGTGTTGCTCGCCGCGATGAGCCTGCGAACTGTGCGCCGCAATGCCGACTGGCGGGACGAGGAGAGCCTATTCAGGAGTGCAATTACGGTCAATCCGCCCAAAGGTGAGCTTCAAGCGGAATCACACTTTTTCGGGTTTAGTTTAAAATTCTGCCATTCCAATTGCAGCGCTGGGCAATTTAGGCAGCGTGCTGAGCTCGCAGGCGCGCTACGAGGAGGCCAAACAGGTGCTGCAGGAGGCCATCCGGTACAGGCCCAACATGGCGGACGTACATTTCAATTTGTGAGTATATCAATAAACCAGTCATAGGAACGATCAGTTGAGTATCGGAATAGTTATCTTAAAATAAACAACTTTTACAGAACTCCTTTTTTAACTAAACTAAATTGCAAATGTTTCCAATACAATTTTCATTTCTATTTCTAAAAATTTCTTATTATTATATATTAGTTTCAAAAAAAACCTGCTTTATAGAGTTGCTTAGCTCATTTCGATAGTTTAATAAAACCTTGATCAACTCTTCGACTATCAGTTGCTTGCGCTTTGAATACCTAAGTTAGCCGTTAGACGAGCTGCTGTGCTGCATGACATGCGACACACACACGCACACCCACACATTGCAACACTCGCATCAATTTGGCTTGTTGGATAAATGGCAACCTTTTTTTAGTTCTTTTTTTCCTTAGTCCTGGCAGCCATTTTCATTATCTCTGTCTGTAGTTGGCCTGCAGCTCGGCTGCGCATTTAATGCGACCATTCTGATGCTCAAGGCTGCCTGTCAGACGCTGCCGTTGTAGTTGTAATGCAGCTGCAGGCTAGGATCGGGATAGCCGGAATGGGTTTGGTGCCGGCAAGCGCAAGAACAATGCCAAACAAGCTGTCAGATGAAGCCCATTTTGTTGTATTCCTCTGGCTCTGCGGCAATCCCAAATGGGGTCTTTACGCAGCTGGAGATGAAAGGGAGTTGGAAATGTGGAAATTCCTTTTGCTCTTTTTATGCCTGTTGCAGAACTATGCGCATTTCGTGCTGCTCACTTTTTCATTGCATACTTTCGCGCGCAACTCTCAACAACACACAAAAAAGTCCTTCGCGTTTCACACTCCAGTCGAGGCTGTGTCTTTATGTCACCCCAATGTCTGCCCAACATTCGTCTGTCAACGTCTGACAAAGTCTGTAAGCGTCCTGTTTTGCCTGTTGTCTGTTCGCATTGCATTTTCACTCCTTGCGCATATTTCGCAGCAACGCGACGAGACGAGACAACATAACGCAGCAAAGAAAAGCCAACAACTGCAGCAACAACAACAACATTAAATAAAAAATACTATGCCATGCAGCGACAACACAACCAACCACAACAACAAGTGTTTTAGTTGCTGCAACAGCAAATAAACTCTGTGGGAAGTGTCAACCGCAAACTGCTCGACGGCGAGCTACTCTTTCTCTAAGAAATTGTTAATTGACGTGCCAAAATATGATTTATTGGTTTCTTTCTTGTATGACAAAACTTAAAAATTATGCATATAGAAACAGGACTTCTCATATATAAAAAGATGCAATTTCTTGTTTAAAAAGATCATATCATTAAATATAATATATACATATAATTAAATCTTTGTCTGATATAAAGTTTTTTCGCACCCAAAAAATACATAAACACTCCTCAATTTTCGATTTTGGCTTAACCGGCTTTAAGATTGACAGCTCTAGCTTGAAATTTGTGAACACATATATCAAATTTATTTTTCCCCAAGTTTCTTATACATAAAGCGACAAAGCCAATATACCTTTGATGCTCGTTTATGTTGAGTGGGACATAAAAAGTGAGCGAAACAAAAAAAAGAATCGCACCCGGAGTTGTGCTTTGAATATTCAGTGCGTCATTTTGTTTGGCGCTCACTCGGTTATTTTTGTTTTTTGTGTTGTTGTGCTGCCTGCTGCAGGCGACGCTGCTGCTGCGCCTTGTCGCATGCCAGATTATTGCATGTGATTTTGGTGGCTTAGCGGCACCACCAAGCTGCCGTGTCCGGGAGCTGCTGCTGGTGCAGCAGGGGAGCTCCAGTTACGCTGTTTAATGTCAAAGTACTTAAAAGTCAATGGTTCAGAATCAGGTCACATTCGTATGGCTGCTGTCATATCCTGGCTCCTGTTGAACAAAGAATACGTGTATTAGCCGCTAGCACCGAAACCCTTCAATGTCCAAGAACTCGGGACAATAGGACAACAACAGCAACCACAAACGCTCTGCAGGAAGCAACCGCGTGACATGTTTGCCCCACGCTAATCGAAAATCAATGTTGTCAACAGCGCAAGCTCGTCCTCAGGGGTAAAGGGGTTTCAGTGTGTGTGTGTGTGTGTGTGCGTGTGTGAATTGTTCGCTATTTCCTGTTCCGCGCTCAAAGGATGAAACAGCTGTTTGCACATACTATATTATTTACAGCGATCAAGCCATCAATATCAAATGCTAGCGGCATTCGTATACGTTTGCTTGACTGATTACCGCCCACCCACACACACACACACACATACAATTCCCCCCACCACCACCCACAACAAGCTGGTTCTGTAGCGTACAAGCAGCCACCCATCCATCGATACAGCTAGAGAGACAGTCAGACAGACAGACAGACAGCTGGTTGCGTCGTTTGCAGCTGCTGTAAAAAGCAAGCGAATTGACGAAATTCTTTATATTACCTACATTTGACAGAGGGGGAGCGAAGGGGTCGTGTACATCGGGTACTCATATATATATTTGTGTATGTTTTATCCCCATAGACGACGACAACGTCTCAGTGGCATGCTGTGAAAGGCTCCACGCAACACCAAACACCAAATAGCGATACCTGAAATCATCGAATCGTGTAATTTGATTTTTTACCCTAAACGAGGGTTATATAATTTTTTAACAGAATATGTAGAACATTGGGGAAAACATTAAATATATATATATATATATATACTATATGACTATATAGCCTTATCTATAAATATTTACTTTGTTCTTTCTGTAGAAAGAGTTTCGAGTTTTATATTTAGACCGATGAATAACAACAACTGCTAGAGTATAAAAAAATGAATTCAGGAGAAAGTAAACTTACAACCTACGCTGTGGTTGACAACCGCAACATTCCCCTCAGTCCCCTCTCTTGTGTCATATTGCATGCGAATTTTTACTTTGAATGCGTCAGAGTGCAGAAAGTTGTGTTGAAATCTTTGCCTTCTGCGTGCAACTGCTTTAAGTTGCAACTGCATTTGTGTTGGGTCAACTAATTACATAAATCTGAGCAATCTTAAGTAGCTCGAGCTGCCCCTTTCGCAGCGCCTTTCACTTGCAGTTGACTGTCAGATACTTGACAGTTTTCTAGGCGCCGTCAAGTGGCCGTCGTCGCCGTTGCCATCGCCTACCGCAAGGCGCTCTAATTAGATCTCGTGTTGAGGTTGAAGTAGGCGACAAGTTCAGCAGCCGTCAATTATATAATGGCAACACTTTCGCTTTTTCTTTTGCTCCTTATCTCATGCGCTTTCTCTTTCATCTACTTGCAGGGGCATACTACACCAGAACCAGCAGGACTACAAGTCAGCCGTTGAGTGCTTTCAACGCGCCATCAAATTTCGGCCAAGCTTGGCAGGTAAGTGTGAGAAATAGACAAGGCGCACTCAAAACTATGTTCTACATACACTCATAACGACTCAAAGTAGTATACTCATTAATTTTGGTTACTTTGTTACTGCTCGAGATAGTAAAACTGTCTGCATACTCTAAATAGTTAATCTACTCTCCATATATAACAACTACTACCTACTACTCAATCTGATTTATAATGTATTCAATGTATTCAATACTGCAGCCTGAGCACATCAGTCACATAAAACTTGTATATGTACCTTAACGAACCAATCTACAATCTTCATCAAATATATTGTCATAATCATCTATTTTAACTACTTCTTCACTCATCATTTAAATACTCTTCCCTATCTTTCCACGCAGTGGCCTATCTCAACCTGGGCATATCATTCATTGCGATGGGCAAGCGTCAGCAGGCCATCGAAATTCTGCAGGTGGGTGCCACGCTGGAGGGTGCAACGGTACGCGATCGCGGTGCCCACGATCAGGCCAGAAACTCAGCGTACCTGCAGCTGGGCGCACTCTATGTGGAGCAGGGCAAGCTGCAGCGTGCGCTGGCCGTCTACCGTGAGGCGCTCTCTTCGCTGCCGACGCTGCTGCAGCAGCGTGAGGTGCTCTACCAGCGCATTGGCGACGTCTTCGGGCGCCTGCAGCAGTGGGACGAGGCGGAACGCCATCATCGCGCCGCGCTCGAGCTGCAGCCCAATCAGGTTGGGGCGCATCTCAGCTACGGCATAACGTTGGCCAGAAATGTATGTCAAGGCCACATCCACAATTTAATTAAAAAATATATAATATTCTGTATTTTTTTGTACCCTGCAGAGTAGTCGCGCCTCGGAGGCGGAGATGTGGTTCAAGCGTGCACTGAAACTGGCGCCGGAACAGGCCAGCGTTTATCACCATTATGGTGGGTAACTCTGATTGGTATAAAGTCCAATTAAATAACGCTAAATTTTCTTCTCTTTCACAGCTGAGTTTCTGGCCTTGCAGTCAAGGCATCACGAGTCCGCTGTCTATCATCGACGCGCTGCGGAGCTGGCGCCGACGGACTACGCTCTGGTGGTGGCAGCGGCTACCTCGCTGAGGCTGCTCGATCGCAAGGTGGAGGCGGAGCTCTGGTATCGCAAGGTGAGCAAGATCTTTCTTCAAGGTACAATTAAAAGGTTTTAATAACATATTCTCTATTCATTCCAGGCGGTCGCTTTGCGTCCGGATGATGCCCACGCCCACACCAATCTGGGCGCCATTTTGCATCTGCTGGGACGCACGCAGCATGCGGCGGCCAGTTACAAGGCAGCGCTGCGACTGCAGCCGGGCGATGCTATAACGCTGGGCAATCTGGCCAAATTGGGGGTGACGAATGTTTAGCTACCAAGTGCAAAGGGGAGAGCTTGAGAAAGGGCAACACATTATTTTTATAAGAAAGCCGTTAGATAAACTCTACAGAATTTATACGAAGGACTTCGATACATATGTATATGTATATCATTTAGCAGAAGGATCAGCATGTAAATAACCAAAAAGCAGCGACCAAAAACAAAAAGTCAAAAAGCAAAAGGAATTTAGAATAGCTCGATGACACAAGCAGAAGGAGACGAAAGCAAGACGCAAAAGCAGCAGTTGAGAAAGAGAGAACAATAATTAAACCTATCTAAGTGTTAAGAAAAATCGGAAACCGATAGCCGGAAACCGGAAACCGGAAGCAGGTGCTGTACAGTGAATATAGCCATAGTAAACTATCAAAGAAAGTTTATCGAAATATCGATAGCAACAATAAACACAATATCGACAACAAAATGTTAATATATATGAATAACAAAATATCGATAAATCGATAATTAAGTGTCATGTGATCGATAACAAACATCGATAACACAAAACTATCGACATTTTGCTAACTTTATGTGCTTAATATGAATGTAAATTATTGTAAATATGCAACAGAAAAGAAAGCAAAACCCAAAAAATATATATACGATTGCGATTATTGACTATATATAAATTATATGTATATGTATGACTGTATATGGACTATGCCTAAACATTGTTGTGGCTTCAGTGTGAGCCGTGCGGCTCTCGATCGTTTTTTGCGTTATGTGTACATTTTAGTTAAGCAACTACAAAAATTAATTGTAAAAACCCAAAAACCAAATAAGAAAAAGTGCATATGTATATTAAAAACCAAAAAAAAAAAAAAATGAGTAAGAATACATAAAATTAAAGAGAAAATCTATTTGAAAAAACATAAATAAAATTGCCGCATTTTCAATATTTCTCATTGCCTTTAAGCCGCTTAGCCAACCGTTAAGCAGCACTTGGGCCATGATATGCTCGATGAGGCGCTGCCGCCGCCTCCCTCCTAAGTAGCACATAATTGTGACCACTTCGACCAAAGCACCAACACTTTGCCAGTCAACTATACCCAAGGCAATGGAAATATTTTCAGTGCTTAACGGCTTAAAACACCACCCAACCAGCAAATTCTCAACGACCCCTTAACCCCTACAAATACAATCAGTGTCAAAATTTTTGGATCCAGAGTCAAAGGCAAGGACGAAGACGAAGACGAAGACGAAGACGTTGCTGCTGCAGCTGGTGAAGCAACGAGGGAGGCGATGGCGCCACTTAAGCCCAAGCAAACCACAACAAGAAATAAAGCGTTTGTGTCTTATGCCAACTAAATCGCCGGATTATGAATTACAATATACTTGGCTGCCAGGACAACTGGCTGCCTGGACTAAAAGCTTCAGCCAGCAGCCAGAGAGCGACTGCCGCGCTGCAGTCATAATATTGCCACAGCTAATGCAGGCGGCTAAATGGCTGCTTCTGGCAGCAATTTGAGTGTTGTGGAGTGGGGGAAGGGGATTGCACGATGCTGCAAAACGATAAAGGTGATGACTTTTGACATGCAAAAGGCAACGCGTCTGCAGTTGCCGGGTGCAGAGGCATTTGGTTTGGCAAGTCGAGTAGCGGCTTGTTTGTTGCTGCTGCTGCTGCTGCTGTTGGTGGCTCTGGGTACGTGCACAAGAGCCGCTTCGTGGCGTATAAATGAATGTATCAGTCAGTCAGCCGGACAGGCAGTCAGCCAGTCAGTCTTTCAGTCAGTCATAGTCGTGCTCAAAACGGTGTCATGGTACACTATGCCACATCATTTACTTTGACGGCGCCTCTCGCGCTGCAACCACTTTGTTGCAGCAAGAGCAGCAGCAGCAGCAGCTGAATCTGAAGCAGCGTCAGCCACTAAATGTGCTCGCTAGTTGCCTGCCCGAGTGTTCCACACTAATTGCAGACGTCTGTCTGTCCCATCCCAACAGTGCTGGCAGTTTAGCTATTTTATCAGCCAATTCAGGCAAACAGTATGCAGCAACTAGAGTGCAGTTGTAAAGCAAAATTGTTAAATGTATCGATAGTGAATTGTCGATAAAAGAATAATGTTGAAAGAAACTTTAATTGTTATCGATCTAATTTGTGGTCATCTGATTTTTGTGATTTTATTAAGCAAAAACTAGAGACTAAATTTGAAGTGCAAATTGTGAAACTATCGAAAAATTATTGTGAATATACGATTTTTTATCGATTTATAGTAGCTATAAAATTTTTACAATTTGAAATACTGATGTATATAATAATTTTGGGTATAGTGAGATATTTTTTTAAGAGAGTGGAAGATATATGAATAATATATCCTTAACAGTTTTGAACCAAACCGATTCAATCCCGGGATTTAAACATTAAAAATCTAAACAGCTGCTCAATTTTTCCGCCAAATGCGAAATAACTATTAAAAAATAAATAAAATTAAAAACAATAATATATCGCAATATTTTCTTTAGTAGAACATAGTGAGATATCTCTTCAAATTTTAAGTACAGTTTTTATTTTTTGATAAATTTTAAACAAGGTAGTTCTAGCTTATTTACAGTTTTCTTTTCGTAACTAGAATGTAGTTGTATTTATTGGCTTAAGTGGCCTATCCTAAAAGTAGCTTTTAGTGCTGCGTCAGAGCTGAGAGCAGTGCACCACTGAACGGTGCTATCTGCTCCATTGATGCGCTGGCTTTCTTACAAGTGACTCGTTAGCTTTGTGGAGCGAGGCTGAAGCTGATGCGGCGGCTGCAGTTGTGTTTGAGATGGGTTGAGGAGCATTCAGAGCTGAGTGAGCGCGCTAATTACTGACAGACTCAGCGGCGAAGGAGCGCGTTCGGATTTATGACAACATCAACGTCAACGTCGCTTCGCTGGCCACTCAGCCGGGCCAACCGCATCCCCTTCCGCACCACATCTCGTGGGTGCTGCTGGTTACGTCTGAGTGCGCGCCGAGATAAATACTTGAAAATCTCTAGAAAACCAATGGTGAATTGTTCTTTGTTCTAAGAGCGATGCTGGCCAACTCAGCCCCAGCTGGACACAGCTGCCAAAAGCAGACCTCATATGCAGCTAATTCGAACTAATTATGGGCCCTTGTTACATTAACAAATGACAGGATCCCAACAAAATATATACCAGAAAAAAAGTAAATGTTTGATGTATACACATGGATACACCAACACATAGACACACACACATTTGCAAACAATCCGAATACTTGGAAGTTTTATTTTACCCTCTATTCATTAAAATGTATAAAAAAGGGAATCTATGTATGTAAGAGACAGAACGAAACAAAAAATTAAATATAAATATATTCTTCAACAAGACTAGATCAAGTGATTATCATCTGCGTATGGGTATGGGTAATGGTTGTTAAAATTAAAGTTTTAGTTTCTTTTTAATTTATATATAATGCATAAATTTTTGAATCGTATGTCAGAGACTGAAATTTATTTTAAAAATATTTATTTATTTGTATTAATATTTGTATAGAATTGTAGGGTGTCTCTTAGTCGTCTCATTTGCACTGGCGCACTTTTACTTGTTTTATGTTTTAATTGTGGCTTACGTTTGATTTGGCCAAAGGGCATACAACGGCCATGACAGGCATAAAAACAAAGGCAAACATGCTGGTATATGCCACACATAATTACACACAGCCACACAAACACACACTAGCACACACTAGCACACACACACACACAGACACACAGAGTCCACTTTTATTTACAAGTGGGTGTTGGCAAATCCAAATCATTTGTTATTTGCACATTCGCCAGGGGGCACGGGGAAGTGGAAAAACTTTTGCTGGACTCGCACTTAAATCGCTTTTGATGAGGGTCACATCAAATGCTCCCGCCTGACCGTTTCAGGCACAGTGGGGCAATATATATATATATACATACATTCACACACACACACACATATATGTATGCACTAAATATATGAAGACTTGAACATTGGCCAAAAGAAATGAGCCAATTAGTCGGCAGTGTTGCAGTTGCATCCTTGCTGCTGCTTGCTGCATGTGGCACTTATGTCAATGCCATTTTTGCACTCTTGACTTGACAGGCAGGCAGCCCAAACGTGACAACGTCAACACTTTTGCATTCGCATAATAATCATATTGCGAATATAATAGCGAGAAACAGCAACAACAACAACAGATGTAAAAAATGCCTGACAGTTGACAGTTGCAGCTGAAGCTAAAGCTGAAGCTGTAGCTGAATCTGAAGCTGAATCTGAAGCAGCACCAGCAGCAGACGCTGGCGATGTCAACGTCGTCGCGCCACGCAACGTTGGCAACAACGTGCTTGTTATTATACCCTGTAAAAACTTAAAGCAATGTGGGTATAATAAACAAGAAAAATGCAGCAGGTAGCGATGTTGTACGTGCATTTGGTTAAGCTTCAGATGCGACTGATCTGGACAAGTATTATAAAAAAGCCAAGTCAAGATGGCCTACAGTAGTCAGCCAATAAATAATAAAAAGTTTATCGAAAAGAAACATACTCTCAACAAAATCAGCTGTAAATTTTATGTTGAGGCTCATATAAGAATACATTAAACAAATGTCTACGTTTATTTCTGGTTTTATATAAAAATCTCTATAAAGCCCAATTTTATTAATGAATGATTTTGATTTATGCTACAGATTTTTATGTATTTAAAGTCCACCGTCTTATAACTACAGCATATCTTTGAGTCTTACATTTTCTTCTTAAGTTAACTTACACGTTTTCTTTTTTTTTTATCATCTCATTGTGTAATTGCACAAAAATAAACTGGCTGCTGCATTTGCTGATTGTTGTTGCTGCTGCTGCTGCTGCAGCTCGTGCGCCAAATTTCAGAATCTGTTGCATAATTTTGGGCTGGCTTTTTTTGCCTTTCGACTGTCGCTGGCGCGTGTTCAAGTGTTGACAACGCCAGCAAAGAGCAGAGCACCAAAAGAGAGAGAGAGAGAGAGAGAGAGAGATATATACAAAGGGAGAGTGAGAAAGCGACAATTGCAATTGCTGCAGCAATTTATGGCGTACAAGTGCAGTGGAGTTGCGAAGGCCGAAGGGTAGAAGGCGACTCTGACTTGATATATTTTCACATCTCCAGGCAACAGAAAGCAACAGCAGCAACAAACAACAACAATGTAGTTTCGCTTAATAATATGCAAATTGCATGTGTAGTTTTGTAATTTCGACAATTACAAATCGTACAAACTATATATGCATATACGAATGTCTGTCCGATCTGGTTTAATTAAAGGCAGCTCAAAGTTGTTGCAAATTATTTTTTTATGCCGGCGGCTTGTGTGGCCGCACAATTAAAAATCAAAATGCCAAATTACACTTATACTACATGCAGAAAATTACACACACAAAACGCACACACACACACACACACACACAAAAGTCAGCACACTCCCCACATATAGAGACATCAGTAAACTAAGCTGACAGTAAAAAGTCCGTCCAAGCGTGTAATTAGAAATTATATCCAATTGCCCTGCGGCCACTCGAGCAACCGAACGGCGGCCTGTCCTGCAAAGCCACTACCCTACTCCACCCACCCCCCTTCGCCCTTCACCCCACGCAACTGTGGCTTCCTCTTGATTTTTGGTTTTTCGAGACAGCATACAATGCCTGTGGATTCAATGTGCATGTGCCGGCATGTGTTTGCCTGTGTGTGTGTGCGTGTGTGTTTGGGCTAGTGTGTTGCACTAGCCAAAAAAAGAGTTGATTTTATTTATTTATTTATTTATAAAGAAAGTCGACAAAACGAGTGTCAACAAAGGTACACACATACATAAAATTATAAAATGCTAAAAGCCTAACAGGA
>SCDT01002378.1:9381-22557 GCA_004143765.1 Drosophila melanica | reverse complement strand
ATATATGGAAGCTATGGAATCTGACAACTTTACATGTCAAAATTTTTGTCGATTTTGGCATGATTTTTTACCAAAAATTTGACCCCCCCAAAATCATTTTTAATGTTGTTTTTTATGCTAATTGTGACAAATAAAATCGATTAAAACTATAAATTTGCAATTCTAAATTTTGAAAAATTTTTTTTTCCAAAATTCACAAGGGGAGAGTACATGCTTTTTTG
This sequence comes from Drosophila melanica, assembly GCA_004143765.1. Classification (NCBI taxonomy): domain Eukaryota; kingdom Metazoa; phylum Arthropoda; class Insecta; order Diptera; family Drosophilidae; genus Drosophila; species Drosophila melanica. The sequence goes on along the minus strand of SCDT01002378.1, from coordinate 22,336 downwards.
ACCAAAAAATTCAAAAAAATTTTATTTTCGAAAATGAATATATTTTGAATGTGCAGTCAATATATAGGACAAATCATGATCAAAATGCCATCAAACGTGAAAATCGGTTCACTTTTGACAAAGTTATGGGGGTTTGATACATAGGAGCTATGGAATCTTTTATTTAAGAACGTGAACGAGTATAACGCAGTCGGTATCGCCCGACTGCAATGTTCTTGTTTTATTTATATCGTTGGTTTGCCTTTGCCCATTTTTTATTTGTCATGCAAAATACTTTGCTATAACCCAAAAATGTCGCAAAATTAAAATTAATTATTCCTCATAAACAAAGGAAAGCAATAAAAATTTTGTATGACATTATTATTATTAAAACTAGTATTTTTTTAACACTATTCAATCAATCAAATCTAAAAAGACAACGTTTAAATCGGTTATTGCTTAGTCTACATATAGCATTATCAATTTAACTTTCGCTCGGAAATGTTTCTTTGGCACGAGTTTTTTTTGGCTTGTAAATAAAATAAACACAAAATGATTAGAAAAAGAGAACATTTACCTTTTGAGAACTGATGTTGTTTCCAATTATGATGACAACGACAACTATAATTAAAAGATAATGGAGTGACTTAAGAGACTGTGCTGAACCAAATCGATATAAATACAGCCGAAAATCTTAGAGTTCGAAAACTAATTTTGTAGAGACGAATCGGAACAGTTGCACGCTCGCTCCTTAATATCCTTGTGAAGATGTCTCTAAAGCTATCCGTGCTCCTGCTGAGCCTGAGCATCAGCATTGCGTTGGCCCACAGGCCGCACCTGTCGATTAAAACAGACACCCAGATCCGGAAGCTACACAGCGAGAGCATGGTTCTGGCCGAAGAGCACTTGGATTCGTCAGCGACGTGCTTCAACTACTTCAATCCCAAGCTGAACCAAATCACGGAACAGTACGAATCCAGCAAAAAGGTTGAGGACTGTTATAAGACGACCCGTCAGAACATCGAGTCCAGTACCTTGCAGTCCTGCGGCGCTCTGAAGCTCTGCAACCAGAACGCGAACGCCTACAGTGCGTTCGATTGTGCCTCAACTACGGTAAAGTATATTTATTTTATTAAGGGCAGTTTTCAAAAATAAATTAAATTTTTCAGGCTGCTGAAGATGCCAAGATCTTTTATGAGATATCTGCCAACGCTACGGATGCTGCTGCCAAAAGCAAATCGGACTATCGACGAGTTGATACTGCCAAGGATACGTGCATTAATGACGCGGAAAGGATATTTGTTGAGGGCACCAGTTCGGTCTATGGTCAGTTGAATAGCTGCCTACTAGGAAACTATATAATTGAACAGACAACCAGCAGGCCTACTACTGAGACTACTACCACAACCCCAAATACTTCAACAACAACACCTACTCTCGTATCAACAACTTCAAATCCGATCAACAGAAAGATAAATTGAATTTATAATATGCATGCATTTAATTAAAATTATATTCGCATAGATATTTTTGAAGTAACATTTTTACAAAAAAAAAAAAGAAGAACAATGGGCTTACACAAAAGATATAATTAATTTCGAACAACGGTTTTAAGTCCTACGGATTGGTCTGCGAGTTTCATCAATCAGTTATTCAGATAATGGGAGCAATCAGTTCAATATACTTTCTGAAGCTTGTCATGAAATTTATGACTTCAAAGATTTGTCCAAGAGTTCAAAATACTTGTAAAAATCCCTGATGCAATAGTAATAATTATATTATTATTATTTAATCAAACTGCAACTATTTACAGCACAGAAATTGGCAAAGACAAAAACTTAATCCATACAATAGCATGAGACTCGAATCCGTAGCGTAGACTGCGAATTAATTTTAGTGCTCAGTATTTAAAATATAGTGGGTAGATCTTCACAAGGCAGCCTAAAATTTTAAATTTACAATCGAGACTCGGCCTAAATACCGAATTTTTGATTTGTGTTTATCGGAATTGATTACCAGGTTTACCTATAAATTTACATTTGCTTTTGAGCAATTTTGAAACCCTATCCTAAAACTGACGAATCTCCACTTTTTCAACACAAACAACTCCAATGTTATAATATTTTAAAGCCAGATTATCTAACTATTCTCATGGGATTTTTTATGATGATCTAAAATTTTTATTTAATGATCACATTTAGGTTGTCCTTATTTTAGTTATAGTATGATTAAAATTGCAATAATAAATTTGTTATTATTCATTTATTTAAGTTTTGGTGTAATTAAATTTAAAATGAATTGAATTATTAACAGTAAAATTTCCTAAGTTGGGGCTCTAAATCTATTGTTATAATAAAATTATCATTTTATTAATAATGATAATACTTAAATTGTTTAAAAACTGTTTTTAGACATTTGTCATTGATTACCAATTCTCCAATTTGATTTTGAGTTTTCACTGAGAGCTCTAATATCAGATCTAATTGCTACCAAAAACATAGACGAAAGACAAAAAGCACAACATCTATATAATTAACAAAAAAAATTGTTCTAACTAGGAGCGCCCTGAACTGGGAGATACCCTCAACTCAGCTGCGATCAGCCCATTGCATTCACAAATGATAAATGACCCTCACTAACTAACTAACTAACTAACTAACTAACTAAAAGTGTAATCATTACGAAATTTTCTGGACTCAATTCAAATTGAATCTTTGAATGAACCCAAGCACAAGTCTGTTGTATTTAAATTGCATTATTCAAAATAGCTTTTGTAGTTTGTAAGATCGTTGTAAGAACAGACTAACGGACAGATGGAAATCGATTAAGCTCTTCGTCCTGATCAAGAATATACTTTTATGGGTTCCGAGATGCTTCCGTCTGCCTGTTACATACATTTTCACAAAACCATTATTCCCGTTGTACACGTTGTCAATGCGTTCAGAGTATAATAATAAAATTAATTGTTATGTTTTTACTCTTAGCAAGAGACATAGCTTTCACAGACCAGACCAACAGAACTTCAAGAAAATGTAATTAATAAGAAATTAGCAACGGAAGTCGATAACAAACGCATGTCAGACGGATAAAACAAGTTGGCAAAACTTAAAGATAATTGTGATTGAACGATCCATTGGCGGGGCAATCAATATCCAGCACAAAGGCGTATAAAAGACCGAGAGTTTTCGAATCAGTATCAAGTTAACTCAGAGCTTTGCAATGTCGTCGACTAGCGCAATTCTACTGCTCCTTGGCTTGGCCATTGTGTCAGCTCGCCGGCTGGAAATACCCCAAATTCAGCGCTTGCAGCAGCAGACGAAGGTGTTGAGTGACCAGAATCCGGGCAACGGTCAGATCTGCTTTGCAGAATACAGGCCACAATTAGACAACATCTCGCGGAGATACGAAAGCCAATATAACTACTGCAACAGTCAGTTTGCCAACCAGACCGCCTTGGAGGATGGCAAGTGGCAGCTCCCGCGCCAGAATCTGTTGCATAGTGGCGAAAATGCCTGTACCATGATGACGGACTGTTCTACGATTGTGGGTTACGTCGAGGCCTTCGAGTGCTACGCCCAGGTGGTGAGTGCCCCACGCTGATCAGTTGCCAAACAATGTGATGTCTAACTGGACTTCCTTTTTGCCTTTTTAGGGTGCTGATGGGTCGAAATCCTTGTATACCATATCGGCGAATGCAACCGAAATAGCTGTTGAAATCAAGGAGTTTTATCGTGCGATTGAAACCACGAACACCATTTGCATTAACAATGCGGAGCGCACATACGTCGAGGATACCACCACAACTTATGAGTTATTGAACGACTGCCTCAGTGGCAAATTTTCGCTGGCAACTGAAGCGACTAGCACAAATAATCCACCAACACCAACAGTAACAGGATCAACAACAGTACCAAGATCAACACAATAAAATTAGTCAGGGCGTCGTCTTCTTGAAAATTATCAAACAGCCTTTACAAAATTTAATAAAAGTAAATGCATGCATAGTTTTTCTTCTTTTTTTTTTTACATATAAAGCAACAAAATGCAGAAAAATGTTCCATAAAAATCAAATTTCTTAAACTTTTTCTTCAACATCGAACATTTGTTAAAAGTGAAAGTTAAACTTTTTGCCTCTTTAATGTATGATTTAGAATGAATTTTGATAAAAATAATAGTTTTGATAAATTTCCACAATTACAAACAGAATTAAATAAATAAGCTCTAGTGCATAGTAAATCAGCAATGAATTTTGACAAAAATAAATAATACAAGTTCAAGCCATATATATATAACTTATATATTATAGTATTGAATTAGTTAGCAGACCACCCGAATGCCCAACCGACTATCTGCGTAACAAGTTTTTTATGTGAAATTTTATGACAATTTGCGGCAACAAAGGACGCACAAATTTCCCACACACACACACACACCGAGTGCCGTCGAGCGGGCACAAAAGATAACACTTGCGATATGGCGATTATCGGGGCAAGTATATCAATGGCAGTCAGTGGTCCGACGGTCAAATTCTAAAATCCTTTGCCTTGGCCACTGTCGAAGGTATTTATGACATTGCCACACCCATTCCTGTGCCGGCAGGTATACAGAATCAGTGCGCATCTTGTTGTACACGAAAGGACCTTTGAGTCCTTTTGTGTACATGCCGCCGTTGCAGGCTACCAAATTTTTCGCTTAATTAATTTGAAATATTTGCGGCAAAACGTCAAGTGAAAAATTTGTGCAGCTACTTCAATTGAGTTGTAAGTTGTTGCTGCAGTTGCAGTTGTTGTTGCTGCTCTTGTTGTTGTTATTGATGCAAGGTATCCTCAATGGGCAAGTAGGCGTCAAACCGTTTTGAAAAGGATGCGGACTCGATCGTCGAACTCGGCGCATTGCTGGGCTGGGCTTGTGGTCGTTGCCGACGTCGGGACTACAATTGCCAGTCATGTCTTCATAAATTTTATTGAATTGAACCGCTTGCCAGGTCTCAACATGCGCCCAACATACAAAACGGCTCCGTGTCTGCGACTGCCGCCAGTTGGAGGCACATGGGGGGGAGCGGGGACATGTGGGTTAGTTGCCATTGGGGACTTGCGTCTATTTGACTATTTCATCTTTTGCCGACGCTTGTACATAGCCTTAAATTGAATCGTTACAAATTTTGTTGCTCGTTATAGCAAGCGTTTTATTGCCCAACCAGTTTGGCCCAATGCAAACCAGACAGCGGGCCAAACTCCACAGATTATGATCACCAGACTCGATCGCAGTCGCCGTCGCCGTCGCAGTCGCCGTCGCCGTCGCCGTCGCAGTCGCGGTACGCCCTCGCCGGAGCGTTCGTCCTCAAACGGTAGCCTGTGGGACCGCCTTCTGGCCTCTTGGTTTGGGACGCACCGTTAAATAACTTCATTAAATGCCCTTTGACATTTATTTGCTGAGCATAGAATAAGTATGTGTGTGAGTGTGTGTGTGTGTGTGGCACTGCATACACATCGTCGCCCGCTGGTTATCGCATTGGGCAGATCAAGAACGAGCGCACAGGTAGCTCCTGGCTCTATAAATTACGTAATCATCTGATAATGAAAATTGTTTACAAGCTGCGACTCGCAGCCAGCACGCCCACAGTAGCCACAGCGCAGACACAAAAGGTCACAGCAGCAATCAGCAGCAGTATTTCTCATTTTTTGTTTTTTAGTATCTTATTCATGTACATATAAATATATTTATGTCGGCCATGTCAACGCTGATTAGTTGCTTTTTTATAAAAACAGCTCGCCAAGTGCAGGGGCTTGAGCTAATTGCTCTAATTTCCAGCTAAGCAGACGCGGTTCCTGAGCTGGCATCCAATTCGATCGCTTGACATTTTTTCTCTTTTTGTGTTTTTTATTTTAGGCACTGCCATAAATATTGGCCGTGGCATCGTTAAAAGGATCGGTTGGGATCAGCGGACGCCGATGCTTATCACATTGTGGCGTTGTCCTGTGTGCTCCTCGATTGCCTCTGGGTCCAAATGCCGACCGAATTTGTCTTCGTTTTTGGGCTTGACTTCTTTTTGGCGGCCCTTTTGGCGAACAATAGCTCTTTTAGCATTTGGATTTGACTGTGCTTAGCGGAACCAAGAAGAAGAAATGCGCCAAACCAAAGATTTATTATGCTCGATGCTCTACATTTGGCAAAACGAACTCAAGATACTTTTTCAAGTTATAGAAAAATCAAAGCGTATTGTATAAATATTATTTAAAAATGTTACTTTTGTATTAATCTAATAATATATATTTGCATTCTGAATGTAAAAGTTAAGAATTAGTCCCCTTTTGTTTCTACTCCCTTCAACTTATTTTACAGCGCATTCAAGTTTCGACTAATGCCAATCGAAAAACTTGTGAGCTACCGCTGTGATTTTTGCGTATTTTGTCCGCCAGGCGCGGCTGCCCAAGCAATGTGATCGATATGCGAAGACGATCAGAACTGCGCTGATCGCCTTTGGTTGGCATCGTTGGGCCTGTCGCCGCCTGAGCTTGTTTGATCACAAAATTATTATGTATCTCGAAACGATTAACAGACGCATTTCAATTTTATTGCGCCAGATCATTATCTGAGCCAGATCGAACCTTTTGTGGGGCTGTACAACAAACGCAAGCGTAAATCATTAGATTCATGATACAAGCTTAGCAGTAGCATCGGCATTTGCATCAGCATCAGCATCAGCATTAGCAGCAGCATCTGCATCAGCATCAAAGCGACAGCGCCGTTTAACGAGCAGGCGCGAAGAGAAACTTTGGCTTTCGCTTGGCTCGGCGGCGATTTCACCCAGTGCCACACTTACAACTGGCCAAAAAAGAGAACGCCGGCCATTTGGACGTGCCATTGCGGGTGGCTTTGGTAATTAGACAACAAGTGTCTAAAGAGCGCGTCGCGGCCAGTTCAAAAGACCAGACGGCAACTCACTAATGAGCAGCCAAAACAACAAAAGGCGGCAGCAACAACTATCCACTTTCAGCTCATCTTTATGGGCTGAACTGATCCAAACTGAGCTAATCCAAACTGAGGAGGTGTTAAAATCGTTGCCGCCTTTGGGCAATTGAGCGCTCGACTGCGCGGGGGACCGGGCTTTGTGCAAATATATTAATCATAAGAAAATCGGCGGGTAAACGAGCTCTTTCTTTAAGTTGGCCGCTAATTTTCATACGGTTTACTTTATCAATTAGGCAGCCACTGATCACCGATGGCTCCTCAATTCCGGCACTTAGCTGCTTAAACTTAACCCTAGCCTGCACCGATCGATTGTCAAATAATTTTTGGGTTTTTGATCGCACCGCCGCCGGTCAGGCCAGGCACTTCGGAAGCGGCTTCTGTGGCCCGGCAAGCAAATCAATTTAATTTGTTTGTCCAGCGGCAGCGATTGGTAATGGACAGCTAAGTGGCCGAACAGTTGTTTGACCAAAAAGCCGAACTGTTTGCATATTGACCGCTCACATTTTGGCTGACAAATTGTTGAGCCTGCCGTTGACTAAAGTATTCAAAAATTCAAATTTGGCCGTTGTTTTTTTCTTTCAGAATTGACTCATGGCATCAAAGCAGAGGGTGTGTCTGCAGCTATCAATATTAACAATACAACTTCATCATATCGTAATCCTGACTTCACACAGCATACGCTGGGATTCATTGTGGTGGCACTTGGAATATGTTTTCTCCACCCACGAGAGCGCTGCTTAAATTGGTTTACACCAACAAGAGTCGAGGGTTAGCAGCACAATTTGAGGGTTAGCGTTAACCACCCGTAGCCAAAGGCAAAGCCAAACCGAAGGCAAGTTTGCTTATGCATTCGTTCCACCCCTCAGCGCTGCCCTGATGATGCTATGATATATGGTGTGCACAGAAACAATGAGAGTGAAAGAGAGAGAGAGTATATTTGTGATTTTGATGCTGACGATAACGAGAGCATTTAACCCACACACTGAAACACTTATTTTCACTGGGCATTGCTTGATCTACTTAATAACCCCTACGTTCGCCCAGAACGACATTCTTATAATTTGCCATTTAGCCAGAGCAACAGCCCGGCTATCCAGTTCCGCAAAGCAAACCCCACCCCCACAATTCCCCAACTCCAACTCCAGCTTCATCTACATCCACATTCACCCTGGTGGTTGCATGGCCATCATCTGGACTGGACTGGGCTGGGCTGGGTCCGCTGTCAGCGCATATTAATCCAATTATCATGCAGTGTGCACGAAATCACTTAATCGCTTCAAATCCGGAAGGCAACGCCAATGACTTTGGGTTCTGGCTGTACGAAAAATTATTACAGTTACGCACAGTTAGCATAGCTGTAGTTATGATAGCTTATGCACAGATCCATGTGTTTAACATGGGGGCAGCCTGATAGATACGGGCTGGTTGACATTAAACCAGTGCCTTCAAATATATTTATAAGTTGTCAAAAATTTTAAGAATGTTAAAGCTCAATTAAAATCGGTCAGGATAATGATATGTTGAAATTCCAGAGTATAGATAGAGTTTAAGTTCAAAGTAACAAAATTAATTGATACTAGTTTTGCTTATGAGAGTTATATATTAAATTAATGGAAAAATCATGTAATAATTTAAACCTAAATAAATATTCAATTGTGACAAACACAATGGATTAAAAATATAAATGTTCAATTCAAAATTTCAGAAAAAATTGTTTTCTTTTCAAAAAGAAAGATTTAGAAAACAAAAAAAAATTTCTCAAGACCGCGAAATCTTGCGAAACAATAAAAATTATAATAAAAAAAAAAAACACAGAATCAATAAACCATTATTAAAATGCCAGCAGACATTAAATTCCTTTTTAATAAATTTGGTTTTTAATAAATTTGTTACAAACATATCAATATTATTATGTTATATATTTTTTCACTGCAGAAGGCAGTTCAACAATAATAAAAACTTTTGTATAAATAAACGCTTAAAGCGAAATTCATATGACCGATGGGTGCAAGAAAAAAATAATAAAGAAAACAATTTGATTTAATTAAAAAATTACGGGATTACACATATTAATGCTTGTCGAGCCAATATATATGCAAATTGCACACACAGCCCGACAGGATAGCTGATGTCTGGCAGGGTGCAGGGTGGAGGGGAGACAAAACCTGGGATGACTATGGCGAGTGTCGCATATTAAAGAATATTTTATTTGCTTTTATTACACAGCACGCCCAGTTCAGTTACCCCTAGCACTGCCCCGTTTCTTGCCACCGACTCAAACGTACCGGAAACTTGCAGCACAGACGCTGATGCTGAAGCTGATGCTGATGCTGACGATGTCGTCGCCGGTGCTGCGAAAAAAAAAATAAATAAAAAGGCAACGCAGCCCACAATGAGGCTGAGAATCTAATAAATTGTGGCACTGTCACTTGGCTTAGTGAAGGATAACTGGCCACACGCCCTCTGCCAGCAACAACAGAAGGAAAAAAGCAACAACAACAGCAACACGAGCAGCAGCATTGTGGGACAGAGAGCTCATCAAAAATTCATAGCGCGCCACGTAATAAAAATTATTCAAATTTTTCGCAGGCAACGACATGGAGAAACGTCGGCGGGTGGGTGGCAAAAGGCAACTAAATTGCGGTAATGTTTCATAAGGATGCTGGCAAAAGGCAAACGCTGAAAAGGACAAATCACACCCTCGATTATGATGCGCAAACATACACGCGCGGCCAACAGAGTGGGCAGGACGGCAAGGACACGCACGTGGAGCGTGGGGATGAGGGAGCAGTGTGCCTAAACGGAAATTGAATGATTTTGCGCAACAGTCGCGGAAGTTGCTACTTTATAGTCATTTAGTGGTTGGACGACAACGACACAGGACAATGCATCAGCGGCTTAGCACAGCGCCAGGCGCTGCAATATGCTTGCCATCGGGCAAAGGGCGGGTTTCATATAAGGATTATGCCCGATTATGATTGTACCAGTCGAAAACCGCAAACGGGAGTGCTTAAAATTTTACAAAACTCGAAGCCTTGCTGCTAGGATGTCCGATAACAAAATAAAAGTGCCGCAGGACGACAGCGACAGGGCAACGGTGACAGCAAACGATGCCGCTGCCAAGTCGACGCTGTTTCCGGCGGATGTGTAATTTGATACTTTTACAGTTTGGCACATGCATCAGCAACAACACCATTGAAAGGGTGTTCGGAACGCGCTAATTTTTGCAATTGACTTTGAAACCTTAGGCAAGGATGCTGGCGACATGGCCGACACGGGACGGCGCCTCAGAAACGCACATAACGAGCTCCTTTTTTGTGATATTTGCGAACTTCAATTCAATTTCCTCTTGCATGCGCAATTGCACAGCAGACTGGCGGACAGACAGACTAGACACGCACAGTGGTCAGAGGCAGGAATGAAGACTAGAATGACCATAATGCATGCATTGTATAACCATGCTACAGCAGATATTGCCTAAGCAAAACCCTTGTGGTATCTATTTCAAATCAGTTTTCTTAAGAGGAGAACTAAACAGCTTGAATGCTACTGTAGTCATTATCTAACTCTGATTGTAACTAGAAAAAATATTAACATTTGTTTCGATTTTGCTATTGGAAATTTTGCTTAAGAGATATACTACGATGAAACTGAAATGGTTTATTTACTTCTGTTGCAATACTGACTAAGAGAAATTTTGTAGATTACATTTTAAGAATTTATAAAATATATAAAAAACAATATCTAAATAGATAAAATAAAGTAAAACTATTCTCATATTTCTTAAGCAAAAACTACATTTTATTCATAGTGAAGAATTTCCAACTACCATTTTAGCTGGTATGCACTGTAGGTGCAATATTCAGAAATTCGTCGGCCAGTTTGGTTCTCGGGTTTGTTTGGCCATTCAATGAATCGTCTGTCGCTGTCGCTGGCTGCAATGTGACTGAGTGAACTGTCACAATTGACGTGGGGCGTATAAATTTTACATTTAACGAAAACGTAATCGAATTGAGCTCTGTATATGGACTGGTAAGCAGAGAGGAGCCTGACAACGAAGCAAGCCTGTTGGCCCGTTGGCCAGTTGGCTGCTTAGTTTTGTATGTTGGTATGTGGGTTATGAAGACATCAGCGAGGCGCACGGCAATTTGTGGGACGCCAGAGAGCCAGAACTATGCACGGGTCGCCAATTTGATGGGGCTGCATGCGTAGAATGCATTCATCAGGCAGCATTGTTTGCCATTGATGGCTGCCCAGCTGGTTGGGATTACAGTACGCATTCCCAGCTCACATTAATAGTCAATAATGGGCCACCTTGGAAAATAATGGTGGAGCGAGAAATCAAATTAAATTCCCCCGGACCGAACAGCACCTGGGGACACATTTAGCAGCGTTTTCCAATCAGCATAAAATTTATCAAATCAAATTCAAATGCAAAATGAAATGCAAAGCAGTTGCTGCTGCTGCGAGCATAAAAATCACATGCCAATCGCATGGCAATCAAACTCGTCTGCCCCCCTTCTCCCAGCTGGCGCCATATTGATGATGGCTCTACGTGATGTTTGCTCACCGAAAATTTGCATGTGAAAAGGTTTTTCAATGGCTGCTCTTCCATCAGGCTGTCGTTTTGGGTCGCATGCTCGAACAGAAAAAATGGCTGCTCAAATGGCTAAAAGTCAAATGGAATTTAAATCGATTAAAATGAAATCAAGTCGCAAACGAATCGCAGCTTTGTTTGCCCTTTGCCAATGGCCAAAATGTCGCGTCGGCGGCAGCACGGATATCGCTAATGTCCCTGTCGCTGCATTCCCAGCTGCGCACAAATCGTTTAACTCAAATTGATTTGTCAATATTTAATTAGGCACAGGCTATGCGGGCAGAGGCAGGCGTCTTTGATGTCCTGTGTTTCCTGCGGATTAAAACGGCGGTGTCCTTTGTGGGCACATCATGTCTGAACCAGCACCGCAAAACTACTTAACATACAGCCTGATCGTGGGTTTTTAGCCCATGAACGAGGTATGTACATAAATAAAGAATTAAAATAAAATATTGACAAGATATCCACCTAAAAATATATATAATTTCTAGATACATTAAAATTTTTTGAATTGTAATTTAAATGATATTAAACTCTACATTTAATTCTGTTTTTTTTTTTTATTGTAACAAAATCTTGGCTTGAGTGCAATGATTAATTAAAGAGTAGTCCTTGGCTAGCCTTGCGTATAAGAATTTCAAAAGACTTTCAATTTCAAGTCTTTCAATCACAGCAATCGCCAATCAATCAATTTAACTAGCAAACGTTTAACACACACACACACACACGTGAACAATCAGCTTTAAATGTCAATCGCGCCTAAATACAATTAAAGGCTTTTGCGATAGCGCCGGACCGGCCAGAAGGACCTGCATTAAGAGGCTTAATTTTTGGGCAAACGCCAAACGGCGAACGCCTGTCAAAAGGCACGTGAAAAAACGTGTCCCATTGACATTTAGCTTGATGAATGATCATAAGCGCACATCCAGCAAGCGTTCCCAGTCACTTTCCAAGGGTTTGACTGACTGCTGACACGTGACTTCGGGTGGGACTTCGTCTCGGTCTGGGTATGGGTGGCATCCTCAATGCTAACGGTGATTGTAATAATTTGATCTTTAACAGATCAGATTTTCTTGGACTTGGTGAAAATTAAATAATAAATAAAATTTGTTGTAATTTGTTAAAATAAACAAAAATATATAAACTAATTTTTGACTTACAAATATATCAATATTGAAATAGTTTTTGATATAAAATATTAACTTTTTATACAAAGTTCGACATGCTATACTACTACATACTATACTATATTCTTTCAGAATAGTTGAGCTGAATCTAAAATATAATACCTGTTCTCTAGAAGTAACTGGAAGAAAATTTCACTTATTTAAATGTGTAAATTTAAGTCATAATTTGTTGTTATTGACGAAAGTGTCAAACTTTTCACATACCTGTGACAACAACACA